>JXHJ01016727.1:0-20719 GCA_001014935.1 Liriomyza trifolii | reverse complement strand
AGCTGAGCTGAGCTGAGCTGAACTGAACTGAACTGAGCGACGTTCAACGTGCAAAGTGAAGTGAAGTGAACTAAACTGAACGGCATTTGAAGCAAGCAGGCAAGGCAGCGCTACGTTCAAGCGAAATCAGTCGCAAACAAAAGCGGATGCGGATACGATCAGTAAACGGTCCGAGAACGGCACGGAAAGAGAGCAAATGAACGAACAAACAAACAACCAACCAACACGAGAGAGATCATGAGACTGAGCAGCGATGCTGCTCGATACACATTTTTGTACCAATACAAAATCTATAAGTATAAATAAATAAATAAATAAATTCTAGATCAGAATAAAATGTGCAAAGAAACATACTATATAATATCAATATCAATATAATAATAATCAATATATTAGGAACAATCAAACAAACAAACAGACAATCAAATCATTTTCAAAGTGCGTCATTTTCTTTAGCATATATAACCGAAACGTCGCAAACGTCAAGTTCATTTGAAAGCTTTGCCAGGTACAAGAGCAGACGACAACAATTAATTCTACTCTCCGAATATACCGCTAAAATCAAAACATCAACATCAACATATTCGTCCTTTACAACAAAAACAATTTATATTCATACATCTAGGCGTGTTTTGTTTTATTTTTTAAATTCAATTTTATTATTTTTTTCGTATTATTTTAATTTATTTGTTGTGATGACAATTGTGCCAAATTAAGTGAAATTTAAATTAAAATATAAATGTGAAAAAAAAAAATTAAAAAAAAACTAAAATAATTCTAAAAGTGAATGAACATACAAAAAAAAAATATAATAAAAAATAACAAATTTAAATCAAAACAAAACAAATGCAAAAATAACACGAATGCAGGTAAATAAATAATAAACATTAGAAAATTGTTTGACCATCTTAATTATTATGAAATAAATATGTATGTAGCTTAATGTGTGTGTGTGTAGTAAATGTTGTTTACTTTAATTTACGCAAGGTTTGTGATTAAACAAGCAATTTTTTTTATTTTTATTTTTTTTTTTTCATACATATTTTTTGTTGCACGTTGAAATTGGCGCTGAAAGCAAATGTTGCACGCGAACTCAAATCCGCGGTGTTGAAAAAAAAGAGCAAATTTAATAAGTTTCATTAGAGTGGGCTTAAATCATTTCATGGAAATCTGTACATACAGTTGGCAATTCATAATAATTGCACTTTAAATGCAAGTTTAGTTTGTTGCTTTTTTAGACCATACACTGTAACATTTACAATATAAGGTGATCATGTTTTAACTTGTATGAAATATCAAAGGCAAAAAAAAATAAAATTAAAAATTAAAAAATATTCTAATATTATATGTAAAGAAATGAGTACAAAAACAGCACTAAAATTAAAACCACCAACAACAACAACAAAATTTGATTTGTTTTTTATTAGAGCTTAATTTTGCAACAAGAATACTGTTTATAATGCTTACAGATGTATTAAGGAATTTCAAGAATTTCGTCATCAAAAAATCACGTTTAAAATAATTAAATTGCGTGTATATTTTTTATGCTAATTTTTTCATAATTCTTATTTTTTTTTCTCTCTCTCTCAATCTATTTTTGTTCATTTCAGTGTTGTAATAATATTAATTGTTGTTATTGTTGTAATTGTTATTTGCCAAACAAGCATTTACTTTCCAACCAAGAGTTAAAGAAATGAATAATAATAATAATAAAAAAAAATTTAAAAAATAAAATAACTGCAAGAAGCATCTACACAAAAAACTTGTCTAACATTTTTCTAATGCAGTCAGTCACTCTTGCTCGTTAATTCTTACGGTTAATGTTACGTTGTTACGTGGCCCCCTCTCTTTGCCTCTTGATATAAAACAACCTCCCTACCGCCCTCCCTCTAACGCGAATCATATCGAATGCATGTTTACAACTTCGATTTCTTTTTGATGTCAGTCTTGGCCTTAGACTTGGCTTACTTCCAGTTAAAATTTTCATCCTCAACACTTGTTATTATGATTATTATTATTTTGTTATGTGCAGGTTTTTCTATTTCCATTTTCCANTTATTATTATTTTGTTATGTGCAGGTTTTTCTATTTCCATTTTCCATTTTTTCCCATTTAATTTTTTTTTTTTTTTTCATTTTTCTATTGCTTTTTTCCAAAACTAAACTCCAGTCGCACGATCAACTTGCTTCTCACCAGCATATACATACAGATGTATGATAAATAAAGTATAGTCATTTTTCACCCTCTCTCATTTCCTTTTCATCTATCTATGGATCATTGTCTATCTATTATGTGCATACCTGGATATTTACATTTCTCAGCCACTTGTAAGACTCTAAGAGTCTAACACTCTCTAACGTTTTTCTATTTTCCTTTTTGTTCAATGCTTAAATGTCTATTTTCTTTTTTTTCCTTTCGCTTTTGTTCCCCACTTGTAATCCCCGTTTTAGACGTGCAAGCCATATCAAATAAATTTATTCTTTTACGATTCCAAACTTGTGCAAGAGTTAGAATAAATGTTAGACATGCTAGCAATCAAAGTCACTATTGGTATGTACAGTAAAAACAAAAATTATACTCAACCAAATGATTCGAGTTTACTTACTTTTGTACTAAAACAAATCCTTATTAATTGACTTTAAAGATTTTAGTACAAAAGTACTAAAAATTTACTAAATTTTTTCTGAATCTTAATTCTTATTTATTTTACTACACTTGAGTACTAATAAAATGTAAACTTAGAAGGTTTTAGATTTTAGTACAAAAAGTTTAGTACAAAATCAAAAATGTTAATTCTTATCAATAAGTTTTAGTACTAAAAAAAAAAAAAAATTTAATAAGTATCATATAATCGTGTACTGACTGTTAAATAAGAAGTAGTGTTAGAAATTTAACTGAATTGAGTGCTAGGCTGGGAGCCAACGTCTGACAAACATTGTCCTGCTTTATTCCAACACTATTCTCAGACAAGAATATTATAATTGTGAACTTGATTATTGCCCTTTTGTAGATATTTGTTGTTGGCGTGGAACCGTTCTTAGAAAAGGTGTCTTCATTCATTTATTATTGTCTTTTTTTTCCGATGGTTCATGGCATAAATTTTAATTATGTAAATACATTCTAGAACTCTACCATTAGAAATTGTGTATTCAGAGTTATGTTTTAATGGTAAAAAAAAAAACTAAATAAATAAAAATTAATAAAATACCATTAAAATATTTAAATGAGACTCTTTCTTACTTCTTTGCTTATTAATATGCTTTTAATTCTTTTGTTGACCTGTTATCTATAGTTTTTTGTCACGTATGCATGAAGAAGTCAAAAGTCCCATTAAAAGTCAAAGGCATAATAATAATTTAATAAACAGAAAGCAAAATGCTGCTTTGATTTAAAATCTCTCTTAAGTACGAAAGAATTTTTGGTACACATTTAGTATATTGGAACTTGCCAGCAGAGACAGCCTCTTCTTATGAACGTTCATTCCAATGCCTTCCTTTTGCTGCTGCATTTAAATTGACAACAAAGAATTAAACTATAATAAACCAACATGAGTGCTGAATCACTTGATTTGATTTATTATCATGTTCCAAGTCTTTTATAATTGCTTAAAAGCGTGGCTTTTTTTTTTTTAATTAACAGCTTATAAATTTAAAAAGAAAGCAACCTCAAATTAAATGTCAATATGCCGGGTTTTTAACAATATTAGAAATAAGTACACCAATTTTAGTACTCACTTGAACAGTTGTATACATTTTAGTAATGAAATTAGGTCAACTATACAGTGGTTAGTACTAAATTTAGTACTAACACTTATTTTAAGACTTAATGAACTTTCTTTCAAAAATTTGCTAAAGTACTAAAAATTTTCGTATTCAATTTAGTACTAGAATTAATTTTTGTACTAAAATGAAGTGAGGTATCAACACATGTTAGCAATTGAATTGATTGCGGTATTAGAACTGATTTTAATACAAAAATGAACTCAAGAAAAAAATTTTTATATACACTACTCTATTAGAACTATTTGGAGTACAAACATAAATTGAAGTACTAAAATTTTAGTTCTCAACTGTAGTTAGCCTCAGTACTAATATGAAATTTTTTAACAAATTGAAAATCAGAAAATTTGAAGTTTAAATGTTTCCTTATATATTTTTTTTATTGTTTTTACATTATTGACNTTTTCTTCTTCCGCTTGTTGACTTTTGCCAACCTGCAAAATTTTGCTTATATTTCGTTTATTTGTATAAGGAATGAATTGAGGAATTTCAAAAAAAAAATAAAAATAATAATAATAATAAAACATACACAATTAATTGAGCTTGTAAGTATGACGAGGCAAACTTAAATGAAAAGGGGTCCAAATGTATTATACACATACATACATACAATGTAGGTAAGAAACATTAGATCGTACATGTGGTCAGGTATTCTTATAATTGTCAAAACCTTGTATATTTAATGTTTTAGAACAAGATTAAATAGAATTTGAATAATCATACGATTTATACGCATAATTTATTATTATTAGGTATATTAGATTAGTTAACTCAATATCTTCCTATCCAGCCAGCAACGAGAATAAAAAGTAACAATACATGCATATATAAAACGAGAAAAGTCCATAGGCGCACAATAGGAACACTCAAATAAATAAATAGTAGGTAGGTAGATAGGTAGGTAAGTATGTATTATTTTGCAAAATCTCGTGCAAACTCAAGGCTAATATCTGGTTCAATTTCCTACAAGCAGCAATTTTTAAATAGCATCACAAACTGGTTCTTCAAATGTACACAAATTAGAATCGATCTCATTTAGGTTATTATTAACACAGCCAGCTGACCGACCCACTGTCCCAGTCCCAGCACAATTTTATTGATCACAAAGACGACTGACATTTTTTTCCCATATTTTATCTCTTTTTTTTTTTCTTCCTTTTTTTTTTTTTTAATTTTCATTCACCCGCACGCTCACGCTCACGCTTGCTTGCCTTTTTATTTTTATCGTTCATTGTTGCACTTACATTTTGTTGATAACAGTCAATTTTATTTTATTATTTTTTCATCTTCCTTATATTATTGTTGTTGTTATTTTTGTTGTTTTTTTTAATATTTCTTTCCCTCATAATATTGTTTTTACTACATTAATTAAATTCACTATTATTGCTCCTTTTTTATGATTATCTATTTTTTTTTTATGTTTGTGCTTTTTGTTGTTGTTGTTGTCGCATTAGCACTTGACTAAAGGCGCATTGCGATTTCAGCGTGAGCAAGTGATTTCAAGGTCATTGCTTAAGGTTACATACTTTAAACGCATAATATTACGCTATACTTCTTATGAATGGACGTTGCTGTTCTCAGACAATCACAGCATTCCCTGCCCCATGCCCACTTGATTCAACACTTTCCACTACTATCACTCACTATCTTATAAACTTACACACACACATCTACATACATGTGTCCATCAAGTTTATTCTTGAATGGATCATAATATATTTTCAAGGTCAGAAAAAGTGAATTTGAATTAACTAATGTAATACATATATTACATATACATCAAGTATGTAGTTTTGTCACAGGGATGCAAACTTTGTCTATTAAATGGAACTTAAGTAACTAAAGATAGGTGCTTTCCATCCCTGTTTTATGTAGCCAATAAAGTACAGTAAATTCTCAGGCAAAAATTTACTTATAAATATTAATTCTATATTTAAAAAAAAAACCTAACATGTTTTTGAATTCGTTGTTTTGTTAAAATTTCTTACAAATATTTGTTTTTAGGCTTTATTTCATTTCCTTATTAATTTTTATACTTTATTATAAATATAATATGATTTAAAGGAACCCCCTTCTTAACTGTTTTGTAAACAAACAAATTTTGTTGTAGAAAAATCACCTAAATGGCAAATCGCTCAAAAAGTAATAAATATTTTATTGAAATCTATAGGAAAAATTTTTATATCTTCAAAAATTACTAAGGGTCAATAATTATACTTCAAATTAGAAAAAAAATAAAAAATTTATGCTTTTTTTGGAAGTTTCTAAAAATTTTGAATTGAAAAATACAAAAAAAAAATATATGCTTACATTTTCTAATTTTTTCATTAATTTTTGATCAAAATGAAAATAAAAAAATTCAACACATATAATTTTCTATTAAAAAAAATATCATATATTTTTCAAAAAAGTTCTTTATAAATACATTTGTTTTTGTTATCAACATTGGTATGAAAATATAAATTTTTAAGCTTTTATTTTTTTTTATTATTTAAATTTTTATGTTTTTTTTAATGATTATTTATTTGCTCATGTTTTCACTGTAATTTTAATCATATTTACAATTTATTATTAACCCGCATTGTTTTTTTTTTGTGTGTTTGTTTTTTTTCAGTCATATTCATGTTTTGCATGGAAACTCTCAACTATTAATCAACATACGCACAAATTAATTTGGAATTTTATATAAGTAAATTACCGTTAATTTACAACATGGCTGTTATATTGTATTTAACAGTGGCACTCCTCTTTGTCTTATACTGTAATTTACGTTTGCAAAAATCATCATTTCCAGTCTTATTCGCACGCCAAAATGGCAAGCGCAATAGAAAAATTGGAGCCCCTTTGAGCGGCCCCGACTACGATGCCACAACTGTGGAAAAGCGACGCAAGGGAGTTTGGGATGTACCGGGCCCACTGCCAATACCATTTTTCGGCACCAAATGGATATTCTCGGTCTTTTGTCACAAATACAAAATGTCCAATTTACACGAGGTTTATGCAGGTAATATCCAGCCATACTGCCATACATCTTCTATATCTTTTTAATTATTTTTTTTTTTCCAAAAGATCTCAATCGTAAATATGGCGACATAGTGCTGGAGGTGCAATACGGTGTGCCAATCGTGCATTTATTTAATCGCAATGACTTGGAGAAGGTGCTGAAGTATGCCAGCAAGTATCCATTTAGACCACCCACCGAAATTGTGGTGGCCTACCGTAGATCGCGTCCCGATCGTTATGCTAGTGTCGGCATTGTGAATGAGTAAGTTTCACACTTAAGTAGTAAAAGTTTGAGCTTCTTTTCTTACTTCTGCCGACTCTAGACAAGGTCCGACCTGGCAAAAATTGCGCTCCTCCTTGACTGCTCATATCACTTCACCACGCATACTACAGAATTTTCTGCCAGCACTCAATTCCGTGTGTGACGACTTTATAGATTTGCTGCGCCAAGAACGTGACCCAGTTACCAATGAAATCACCAATTTCGAGGATATAGCCAACTTGATGGGCCTGGAAGCCGTTTGCACACTCATGCTGGGCCGTCGCATGGGATTTTTGACCAAAATGTCAGACCAGCGTGGGTCCATAAGGCAGCTGGCAGGCGCTGTCAAGCAGTTGTTCATATCTCAGCGAGATTCATACTACGGACTGGGTTTATGGCGCTACTTCCCCACTTCCACTTACCGCAAATTCGTGGAGGCTGAGGAGGTCATATATGAGTAAGCACGCCAACTGATTTGCAAGTTTGTTAACTAATGGCTATATTCTAGTTTTATATCAGACATGGTGGATAAGGCGCTGGAGGAGCACACGAGCGGAGGTTCATATGACGATAGTGATGTGGCTTTGCGTAGCGTATTTATGAATATACTTGATATCAAGGGGCTGGATATACGTGACAAGAAATCGGCCATTATAGATTTTATAGCAGCGGGTATTGAAACGGTAAGAACTAGCTTTAATTTTGGATGATCTTTGAGTTCATAGTGATTTTTTTATAGCTCGCAAATACATTGCTTTTTGTACTAAGCTCGGTCACTAGCACACCTAGCACAGTTTCTAAAATATTGGAGGAGTTCCAGGAGTATCAGCAGACTAACATTCTGCAGGATGCCTTCTCTCAGGCCTCCTTTACCAAGGCTTGCATACAGGAGTCGTATCGTATACGACCCACTGCTTTTTGCTTAGCACGTATACTCGAGGAAGATATGGATTTATCCAACTACCATTTAAAAGCTGGCGTAAGTTTAATAAAACTAAATCCAAACTGAACTAAAACTGGGTTTAAACTCGCTTTATTCACTAATAATTAAATAAAAATAACTTAAAAATTTAGCTAAGCCTCGGTTAGCTTTATGAAACTAAGCCTAAGCTCGGTTAGTTTTTTTTTAGAGCCAAGTTTCATTAAGTCGACTTTTAATAAATTAATTAGACAATGTTTCAGATATCTCTTTGCCGTTACTAAATTACTCTCTTTAAAACAACTTTAAGGAAATCTAAAATTGCTTTTTTCTTAAAAATTTAGCTAAGCCCCGGTTAGCTTTATGAAACTAAGCCTAAGCTCGGTTGAGTTTCATTAAGTCGACTTTTGATAATTTTATTCAGATATCTCTTGCTCGTTACTAAATTACTCTCTTTTTTAGACTGTCGTACTCTGTCAGAATATGATTGCTTGCCACAAGGATAATAATTTTTATAACGCCAAAGAATTTGTGCCCTCTCGTTGGCTAGATGCAGATGGAAATTTTTCGGTCAACATTGAGAGTTCTTCAATTGTAATTCCTTTTGGTGTGGGCAAACGCACTTGTCCTGGCAAGCGCTTTGTCGAAATGGAGATTGTTTTATTACTCGCTAAGGTAACATTTTTTAATCAAAAGAAAGAAATTTTATATTAATTTTTTTTTTCCTCTTTTATTTTCAGTTACTCTTAGCTTTTGATATCAGCTTTAAGGAGCCACTAGAAACAGAGTTTGAATTCCTGCTGGCGCCTAAAACGCCACTTTCAATAGTGCTACGTGATCGTGTACTCTGATGCATGTTGCTTATTATTATTATTATTTTTTCTTTGCTATAACGAACAGTAAATAATATTACTACACTCAATATACAAATAAATTAGTGAAATTTTCGTGCAATCAAGAAAAACGAGTACATTGCAAAGTATGTACTTTATAAATCAAATCAACAAATAGCATAAGAAAGTGATATCAATGAAGCAATTGTGAGCATTTCCGCAACTAAAGACTGTTTTGTTATTATTTTATTATTGTTAATTCATTAAAAGTAAACAATTATAATTGAACTTTTTTTTTATAATAAATGATGAGTCTTCAATAAAACTTTCATTGAAGTCACACTGGCCTGATTTCCATACAAATAAAGACAAATTGATCTATTTTTTTGAGTTATTTTTTATTATCACTTCTGAGAAAAATTTCTAAAAAAAATTCTATAAATTTCTCTACTTAAAGCCGTGAGATTTTGATGCTTGGGCTTAAATATAAATTATTTTTTTAAGTGTGTGATTTGAAAAAAATTAAATCCTGAATTGAAAAAAAAAATTCCCTCTAAATGCGGATACACATCTCTTTCCGCAACTTTAGCTCACTCACATCTCAAGTTTTTAAAATTCAGCTTTGCCACAAACCTTTGCATTTAGCACAGACACAAACTAAAAGTGTGGAATATAAATAATGTTTTGTTTTATTTTTGTTTTTTTCAAGATTTTATTTGTTGTTCGATAAAAGAAATTTAAAAGCAATTAATTTAAAATTGTTTTCTTTTAAGGGGGTTTCAGAAAGACGTTTTTCGTTTTCGATTACTCATTATCACAGTTATATATGTTTATTATGTATGATTAATAAAATTTCAACTTTATAAATTGTATTTTCTTGGCAGTTTTCAATATTTTTTTTTAATGCAATGTCATACAAAGAGTTCCTTTGTTTTGTTTTCTTTTTTTTTGTTTTTGTGATAGTAAGTTGCTAAGTTATGAAATATCAAATTCAACATTGTTGTCTTAAATTATTTGATAGAAGTGCGGAGTATTTGCAGGCCATTTTAACGGTGTAGAAATACAAAATGGAGAAAAAAATTATTTAAAAAAAAAAAAACAACAAATAGCAGCATTGACACATGCTCTTTCACAACTACCAGCTTAATATCTACACCCTCAATGAAGCAAAAATGTATGTATGTATATTAATTAATATTAATAAAATTATTTCAATTATCTCTTTCTTTTCTTTTTTAAAAATAAACAACTTAGGCTGGAGCCTCTGTGGGCTCATGACACCCTTCAACATTCTCTGGCCAATCGCACACGTTCTCCTTTTCATTGAACACTAACTGAGCAGGGCAAGGCATATGATGTTTGCGTTCTCCCTCACACATGTAATAATGTGTGCAATCATTATAGTCTTTATGGTAGCTGATGTGTCCATCCTCTTCCTCACACACCACATCGTGAGCTGAAAAAGCCACAAATTTCAAAATTCTAACTCAAATATAAGAAAACAAACAAATCATTACTTACGATCTTTTGTTGTGTAGGCGCCACGTGGACCTGAGGACTCATAGGGACCGTCATACTCCAACTGTACTTTATAGCCACTGAGTTCATCATTCAAGGCATTTAACAAAGGATACTTGCCGCTACCGCAACGACCCATGAAGTCATCCATGTCTATGGACCACACCATGATGCCTCCGAAGCCCTCCTTTTTCAACCACTCCACCTAATTTTAAGGATACATTTCAAAAACATGTTTGGCACTTTCATTTTTTCATTACTTACTTTAGTTTTAAGAGAACGCTCATCATCAAAGCCCACCCATTCCTTGCCACGATAGGCAAATGGCACCTGCTGTTCAGAGTCCCACACCAGCGTGGTATTGTCCTGTGCCAAAAAGGAGCACACTTCGTAGTAGCTGAGGAAGCCAGCTTCATTAGTATACTTGCCAGGTTTGCCACCACCCGTGGCTGGAGCGCCTATATCGAATTGTGTTTCATTCACGAGCTCGAAAGACCGACCATACATGGGCATGCCTATCAAGAGTTTCTCCTTGGGAGCACCCTGTTTGACCCATTCACGTGCACTGTAGTCCACAGTGAGCTTCTTCTGATAACTTGTGGCCGACTCAAGAGCGAAGAGTGGAGAATTGTGGCCCACTGTGCGTTCGTATTCGCCATGGAAGTCATAAGTCATCACATTTATAAAATCTAGGTATTTAGAAATTTCTGGCACATCATAACCCGCTGCTATGGCTTCAAAGGAGGCTGGTACAGCCGCTGTGAGCAGCAAACGTGGTAAATTGGAGGATTTGGCTTCACCTTCAAAGGCCACGCGTAGCTCACGTAGTAAATTGATGTAGGCATTGCGATCGTCAGCGCCACGTGGGTACTCCCAGTCGACATCAATGCCATTGAATTTGTAATCACGCAGAAAGTCGATGGCCTCGTAGACAAACTGATTCATGCGGAAAACATTTGAGGTGAGCTCTTTGAAAGGTTTGGAGCCAAAGGCCCAGCCACCAATAGCTAACAGAATTTGTAGATCAGGATTGGCATCGCGCAGAGCTATAACGCGCTCGTAATACTCTGGGTCTTCATCATTAGCCTCGCTCAGCTTGTGATCCTTCAGGGTCGCAAAAGCGTAGACAATGTGTGTGCAAAGTTTGGGATCAATATTAGAGGGCTCGAATTTTCCAGCACCAGGGCGTTTTGAGGACCAACTGGTCAAATAACAGAACACTTGAGCAGGGCGTGCTGCAAAGAAATTTCATTTAATTTAATTTTTTATAATAAAAACTGAAATTAGATAAGGCTCGAAGGACCAATTCACTTAAACTTGAATGTTTCAGTTTCTAAATTTTCATTTACTTACAATTAGTATCAATAGCCAGTGCACCCTGTTTGATCTTTTGTTTCTTGGTAGGTTTGCGCACTTTGTTCAATACTTCATCCACTGATATTTTAATGGGTTCTGGTTTCTCTTCCTGCAATATTAAACATTAAACTATATTTCTCTTCTTTTTATAGGGTTTCTTACCTCTACGACATCCTCGAAAGTAGCCGCCACTTCGGTCCAGTTCACATCCTTAGCCTCCTTGCCACGTGATATGCCCAATAACTCCTCACGCATGGCTCCAATCAATGGATACTTTACATTACCTCCACACACTTCTCCCTTGAAGTCATCCATATCAATTGTCCACACCATAGCTCCGCCATAACCATTCTTAATGATCCAATGCATTTTGTTGCGTATAGCGCGTTCATCATCGAAACCCACCCACTAACAGGCATAAACGTTATTTGCTAACACTTGCACGAACAATTCAAAATTCTTACCTGATCACCATCCACCAAATAAGGCACCTTCATTTCATCATCCCATACATAAACGGCGCCATTCAAAAGCATTTCACAAATTTCATAGTAAGCCAAAAATCCACTCTCTTTAGTATAAACACCCTCATGTCCGCCACCACTTGCTGGCGCATTCGGTCCATGTTTCTCCTTATTCACAAGTGTAAAAGAACGACCATAAGTGGGCATACCTTAAACAAAAATTAATTAGGCACATGTTGAGTTTTCACTCATTCCTTATCTATTTACCTATGATCAATTTCTCTTTGGGTGCTCCCATCTTCACCCACAGACTGGCCGCATTATCCACCGATAACTGTTTACGCCATTCGGAATCCGTTGAAGGCGCATACAAAGGTGCATTGTGTCCCGTTTCACGCTCCCATTTTCCGTGTATGTCGTAAGCCATAAGATTTATAAAATCCAAATAGCTTGCCACTGCAGGCACATCATAACCCCCGCGTATATTGTCGGGACCCACAGGCACTGCTGCAGACAGTAAGAGACGTGGTTTTTTCAATTCCATGGACTCTGCTTCGAAAGCTTCTCTGAGTTCTTTGAGCAACAGCACAAAATTCTTTTTGTCATCCGATCCTTTGGGATATTCCCAATCCAAATCCAAGCCATCGAAATTGCGCTTACGCAAAAACGGTATGGCCGAATAGATAAAGGTCTGACGAGTGTAGCGATTAGCAGACATGTCCTTGAACTTCTGTGTGCCGAAGGACCAACCTCCCAAAGCCAAAAGTATCTTCAATTTGGGATTGGCTTTCTTCAAAGTCATCATGCGTTCATACAAACCAGACACATTGTCTTTCGTCTCATCATTGCTCTCATACGAACTCAGCTTACCCTTCTTGAGCCAGCCGAAGGCAAATATAATATGAGTACACAAATCCGCTGGTATGTCTTCAGGCACGAACTTTCCTATCTTCACACGATACTGTGACCAATTTGTGTAGTAGCACACTATTTTCTTCTTCGTATCATCTTCGGCCTTTGTTTTTTTACCCTTGAGTGCGCTGCCACTGGCTAAAAGCGCCGAGGCGCCTACCGCAGCACTACTCACATCTCCACGACGCAGTTTGGATTTGGAGCGCAGACGTGAGCGTGTGACAGTGCTGCTGGAGGAGCCAGACACTGATAGATCGATGCGTTTTTGAGCAACACTCACTTGATTTGACTTTGACTCTGCCTCTGACTCTGATGATTCCTTGGCTAATGTTAATTTCTTCTCATCTGCAGGTGCTGATGTCGGACGCCTTAATCTTCGGCGTGTTTTTGCTAAGGGGAAGTGAATTATTAATTTGGAAGACAAGCATGGCTGGACATTTCTTTCTTACACATGGCACTGTTGGTGGCGTCTGTGAAAAGCGCTATGATGAGACATATTAGCAGCACTAGACGCACTAATCTAATGGACAACTGAAAAATGAATGGAAAATTTAGTTTAAAACTTGATTGTATGTTGAACAATTGTTTTTTATTTTAACAATCTCTTAACCTAAAACGGCTACTTTTTGATGTTTGAAACGACAAATTAAAGCAGTGCAGAGTAAAGTATACAGAGCGATAAGCGCAATTGGCATTGACCCAGTTAACGTACATATGTATGTATGCATGTATGCATATTTAACAAATAATAAAAAGATATAAAAAAAATCGTTTAATTCCATACAATTATCTACATAACTAAGGGTGTCGTTGCACCACAGGACGCAGAGCAAAGTGCGTAAAAGAACAAGGAAATCCTGCATAGTAATGAACTCTTCAAGGTAAGCTGGGAGATTAAACACAGTGATGTCTAGTTGCCACACAAGGTTTTTTTTAAACTTGATTTCTAGTTGCTTTATAAAAAGTTGAGTACATTTTTAGTACAGCATTATTGTGTGCTATTGAAAGCTTCAATTTTTAAGCAATTCTGAAAAATTCTTTGGTGAGAACTAACTTTGATTTCTAGCTGCTTTTTAACCTTTTAGTACATATTTTTCAAGACTTAATTTCTTATTAAATTTGAAAATAAAGAAATAACATGAAAAGCAATAAAGTAGTAACTTTTTGGAAAAAATTAATCAAGCTGCTTTTTAAGTGTTTTATGACATTTTTAGTACTTAAATTTGAGGAAAAAATTTGCAGAACTGCTTTTCAGAGAAGGCTTTTAATGAAACTGGATTAAATGTAGCAGTTTTAACCTTTGAATAAATTTTTTAGTACACAGGTATTTGTTTTCTGATAAAAATGATACAATTTCTGGTATTTTAGTACATTTTTAGTACTTAAGTACTTATTTTCTTTTAAAATCTTGAATAGCTGTGCAAATTTGAAAAGAAAATCTGCTTTTAACTGGAAACTTGTAGTGAAACTTGATTAAATGTAGCATTTTAAACCTTTGAATAAATTTTTAGTACACCAGTATTTCTTTTCTGATAAAAAGATACTTTTTCGGGTATTTTAGTACAATTTTAGTACTGATTTTTTTGCGAAATATTCAATAACTGTGCAAATTTGAAAAGAAAATCTGCAACCTTCTACGCAAAGTTGGAAATTTGCTAAAATTGTATTCCAGGCTACCTTTTCTGGTATTTTAGTACATTATTAGTACTTAAGTACTAATTTTCTTTAAAAAGCTTGAAAAGTTGTGCAAATTTGAAATAGTTCTTCAAGTTTAATTTAATCACACGCTTATAAATATCAATGTAGACGCATTTCAGTATGCAAGGTCAATGTATTAATTAGTTAGCCTAATATGACAACTGGACGGTTCACCTTCAAAAATCAACATAAAAATTCTTCAACGTCTTCATTACTAGGCCTTTATTTACCGTTAAACCCAAGCACCAAGCTATAAAAGTGAAAGCAAACTTGTGTCATCATTCGCCCCCCAAGGTCACACTTGAAACATCTTTCATTTTTGGTTGTTTTTTTTTACTGTTAATTAAACAATACATACAGATTATTTTATTAACTGCTATATGGAGTAGCTTCCTCAAACGTTGAATGAACAAGTTCTTTAACGTGTTTTTAAAATTTCAACAAAAAATAAACAAACCACACACAAAACTAACATTAATAATTTGCGTTCTATTTCAGTTGACTAAGAAAATTAAGTGGATTTTTTTTGCAGTTTCTTTCACTTTATTTCTATTTTTTTTTTTTGCTTTTACATAACTCGAATTTAAAATTGGCAAATGGCAGCTGTTAACATTTCTCAATTGGACGTACTTTAAATAGTTAATTAATTTTCCATTTTTTGCAATTTATTAACAAGTTTTCTCTAACAACAACAACAACAACAACTACAACAATAAAAAAATGACACTTTTCAAATTGAGGTTACAATTAAGTTGCAAAATCATTATATGAATGAACAAATTTAAACAAAAGACGAAAAATGTGATTATTTATTTTCAATTTCAATTTTCCAACCAGGTCTACACCCTCTCTAGCAAACAGGCTGTCCTTGAAAGCGACTTTGAATCGTATCTTGCTTATATCTATATTTTTGTTTTGTTTTTTCTTTTTTTTTTTTTTTCTTAAATAAATAATTGCAAAAATATTCTTCATCTTTTGCATAAATTATTTAAAATGCAACTCAATTGTTTCTGCTTGTTCTTCATTTTCAACAAATCATAGCTTAGCTTGTGTTGAGTGGCACAATTGCAATTGATCTTATAAGTATTATTAACTTGAAACCGGCAAAAAAATAATAATTTGTTTAGTAAAACAAATACAAAATCTGTGTGAAAGTAAACCTGTTTTATAATTTATAATAAAGAATTAGCATAAAACGTACTTATTTGTAAGAATGCTTTTAGAATTTGCCTATGGTTTTCTTACGCATACGGAATAAACGCCTTTGGTCACGATTCAAACTAGATTTTCAAATTACTCATACGCGAAAGGCGAAACTTTTAAATGTGAATGCAGCAACTCGCTTGCGAAATTGTTCTGGAAAAATAGAGTTTCAACCCACTCAAATTTATGTTTGATAATTTTTTATAGAATGTTGTTTTTTTAACAGTTATTGCGAAATTAGTACTAAAATGTACTAAAATGTATAAACGAGATTCATTTTAAAACATTTATTAGAGAAGTTGCTAGAATTTTCTAGCAATGTTTTTAAGCAAAGTTGATTCTAAGTAAGGATCTTTTGGAGCATTTTTTTTATTTTTTTTGTACTAAAATATACTTATTTGATAGAGAGTATATTTTGTCTTTATTTTAATAGTTTTTGCATTTTTAGTACTTTTTTTTAATAAAATTAAGTCATTAGATTTAAGTTATATTTTATTAAAATTTAAATTTTTTGATAAAAATAAGTTATAAAAAATGCATTTTCAAGATAAATTTTCATTAATTTTTTAATAAACGGAGAATTTTCTATTCAATTTCATCATGGTCGTTTTTCATTTTTTATGTGCCTTTGAATTTTTATTAAGGATTTCTTTGTACTAAAAAGTACTAATTTGCTAAAAATTTGTATTTTTTCAAAATTGAAGTTAGTTAGGATGCTTTTTTTCAGCATTATGTGATTTTATTTTGGCAAATGTTTTAAAATTTTAATAAAAAAAGAAAATTAGTACATTTGTGTACTAAAAAAACGATACCTTATGCAAATTAGATTGAATATAGAATAGAGAGTATGCTAGCGGTTTTTTTTATTATATGTTTTGTGAAGAATGAAATTTAGAGCGGAAGTAAGTAATAATAAAGTTAAGACAAGCTCTAGAGTGCAAGAAAAAGAAAAACAGGAAAATCAAGTAAAAAGTTGCAGCAGAGTTTTCCTGCACTTCTTCACGTACGATCTTTAAAAAAAAGCCACGCCCACATTGAGTAAAAGTGTGACACTAAACTTTCTCTCAATGCCTTTCTTTTTTTTTATAATTTTTTTTTTTTTCTTCAAAATTGATTGCGTAAAAAATATGTATGTTTATCACTAACGATCAAATGTTGCTCATAATCGCTCTAGGAAGTGTCAATTTATTTTGCACAAAAAACAAAAAAAAAAACCTAACATAAAAATGAAACTTTCTTCATATAACTTTGAACAAAATTTGTCAACAATTGACGATTTCATAATCAGTACTTATGCATGTAAGTATTTGTTTATTCTGAAATATTTATTATGATTATTTGCGTTTTGTTGCAATTGACTAACAGTACAGCCGCCTAGGTCAAGCTAAACCAAAAACAGTATAATTTTTTTTTTTTTTAGGTATCTTGTTGTTGTTGTTGTTGTTGTTGTTGTTGTTGTTGTTGTTGTTGTTGTTGTTGTTGTTGTTGTTGTTGTTGTTGTTGTTGTTGTTGTTGTTGTTGTTGTTGTTGTTGTTGTTGTTGTTGTTGTTGTTGTTGTTGTTGTTGTTGTTGTTGTTGTTGTTGTTGTTGTTGTTGTTGTTGTTGTTGTTGTTGTTGTTGTTGTTGTTGTTGTTGTTGTTGTTGTTGTTGTTGTTGTTGTTGTTGTTGTTGTTGTTGTTGTTGTTGTTGTTGTTGTTGTTGTTGTTGTTGTTGTTGTTGTTGTTGTTGTTGTTGTTGTTGTTGTTGTTGTTGTTGTTGTTGTTGTTGTTGTTGTTGTTGTTGTTGTTGTTGTTGTTGTTGTTGTTGTTGTTGTTGTTGTTGTTGTTGTTGTTGTTGTTGTTGTTGTTGTTGTTGTTGTTGTTGTTGTTGTTGTTGTTGTTGTTGTTGTTGTTGTTGTTGTTGTTGTTGTTGTTGTTGTTGTTGTTGTTGTTGTTGTTGTTGTTGTTGTTGTTGTTGTTGTTGTTGTTGTTGTTGTTGTTGTTGTTGTTGTTGTTGTTGTTGTTGTTGTTGTTGTTGTTGTTGTTGTTGTTGTTGTTGTTGTTGTTGTTGTTGTTGTTGTTGTTGTTGTTGTTGTTGTTGTTGTTGTTGTTGTTGTTGTTGTTGTTGTTGTTGTTGTTGTTGTTGTTGTTGTTGTTGTTGTTGTTGTTGTTGTTGTTGTTGTTGTTGTTGTTGTTGTTGTTGTTGTTGTTGTTGTTGTTGTTGTTGTTGTTGTTGTTGTTGTTGTTGTTGTTGTTGTTGTTGTTGTTGTTGTTGTTGTTGTTGTTGTTGTTGTTGTTGTTGTTGTTGTTGTTGTTGTTGTTGTTGTTGTTGTTGTTGTTGTTGTTGTTGTTGTTGTTGTTATGATTGGTATATTACTCAAACTTGTTGAGCTCGTTGTGCGTTGAACTAAAGCCAATTTTCATAAAGAAACAAATAACAACAAAAACATGATATAAAACTGCAAAAAGCAACAACAAAACGAATGGTAAATGAAACGGAATGAAACAATTTATTGCCTGTATTTTGTTGTTGCTATTATAATTAAGCGCTGTTGCTGGTCCCGCAAGTTTCTGTTTCTGTTTCTGTTTTTTTTTATGTTTATTACACCTATATTTATATATATGTATGTATGTATGTTTTTTTTTGTTAAATTGGTTTAAAAGTTGAGGACCAGTTTGTATATTTATTTTATTATTATTATTAAGAAAGACAAAAAAATTTACCTGCATTTTGTTTGAAAATATATCAATTGATTTTATATAAATTTGAAATTAATTTGTAGCCACCAAATTGCCAAATTGCCAAATTGGCAGCTTGCTTTGTCAACTTAGGTGCAAATTCTTGAAACAAGTTCGTTGCTTAAGTCTTTTGTTTGATACTAACGATTATGGTCAGGATTATTTGGGATAACAGTTGTTTTATTTTTCTTTTTTGTACATGACGAAAATGACATCAACATTTTTCAATTCTATTTCCGTTTTGGCCAAAAATTTCAACCACATAACAAAAATTCGTTAAAGAAAGTGAATGCATTTTTTTTTTTTTTAATTTTTTGCCATCAATCAAAGAGTTTATATGCCTGGCATATAAAACTGCTCATGCAAGTCAATCATATTTTTGCAACTTACCATATTAATAAGTTGATTTGTTGAACAGCTATTATAATTATTGTTTTTGTTGTTGTTGTTGCAATTGTTGTTATTTTTAAAACAATTATTTAAGAATTTGATGCACAAAAAAGTTTAAAATTTCTTCGCTAAACGAAGTTTTCACAGCGAAAAAAAACCAAACTCTTGTAAGCCTATTTTCTACAAAAAAAAAACAAAATGAAAATTCAATAAAAATTTAAAAAAAATTTCTAATTTTTTTTTAACACAAAAATTTTGCACAATTAATTTTTTTATGCACTTTTTTGAGCATAGATGTTTGCAAAAGGCATGAATGCATTAAAAAAGTAGTTGATTATTTGATTTGATGTTTATGTTAAGTTGTTGTTGTAATAATATGTTGTATTTTATGGTTAATATGTTGAAATCGCGTACACCAACCGTTGTTTGCGATCTGACTTGTTAGACTTAAAAACTCAAACTGATTCGTTCAATGTTGAGTCGGTTTTTTCGTTTCGTTACTTGGTCTCAATGTTGGTTCATAAAACACCAACAACGCCGCGACAATGGAACTTTGCATGCACAACACCAACAACAACAACAACAACAAGAGCAACAGCAACAACAGCTTCTCTTCTGCTACATACTTACGTTTTTATTTTTTTTTATTATTATTTCTTTGTCTTTATGGATAGTCAAGTCGGCAGTAATGAGTCAAATGCATTAAAACTTATAATAGAGTTACTGGCAGACTTACAGATAGACAGACAGACAATTTATGTTTCTGCGTTTGTGATAATGGCAATTGTGCTTCTATTACACACACACACAAACATACNTAATGGCAATTGTGCTTCTATTACACACACACTTATACACACCATTAAGCTAGTTGGAAACAAACTTTATGTTTAATAATGTGACATGCATACGAAATTGTTGCTGCTTGTTTCCAGCTCATTTACTGCATACTCATTTTCTGTTTCTTTTTTTTTTCTTTTATAAAAACATTTATTTGTTTTTTTTTTTTCTTTGTGCTTTTTTTACCGCAAGAACAACAACATAACAATAACTGTTTGAAAGGTTGGTGTTCGGGCTCCAATGACGTCCGTTAACTGATTACATCGTATGATATTACTTTACAGAAAAAGAGAGAAAAAAACACCACAGCAACAACAACAACTTTGCAAACAAATCGATACGTAGGTAGGCTAGGAAAAGTATGTATGAAAATAAAAACCACTAACTCAACTTGGAATGGAATACACATTTCCATGGAAAAACGGGAAAGTTAGACAACTCACAAATCTATACATGAATGCGCATAAGATCGAATAGTCAATAATTTTGAACAAATAAAAAAAAATAAAACAACAAACTGAAGAAAATTGTGTCATAAGGTTTTCGCGTATTATTTAATAAGCACAGTCACGAAATTAGGGTGGGCTTCCTCTGACACAGTAGAATCTACAGCCATATGGCTTTAATCTACCAACAATTTCAAATAATATACTAGAATAACTGTAAAAAGAATAATACATTTTGCAACCAGTAAAAAAATAACAAAATTAGTTTACGCCATATATGGCTTTAAAAAATATGGTCTTAAATAACACAAAACTTTTATTTGTTTCCTTTTTAATAAAGCCATATGACAACTTCAAATTTAACAACAAAGATTTTTTT
>JXHJ01016550.1:0-10279 GCA_001014935.1 Liriomyza trifolii | reverse complement strand
TTTTTTTTATAAACTGTTATAAATTGGCAGGAAAGGAAAAAGGTTTTTGGATTCAGGACCAGTACTTCGGTTACGGTCGAACTTTTAGTTTTCACTATTGACAAAAAAAAAGTCATGTCTGGTCGACCAAGTTTTAATTTATAACACATAAACTTTGTTTCACATTTTTGTTAAAAGATTTTATAATTTTTCCTCTTTTTTTAAGTTTGAATTTTTCATTGGCTGCCTTCAAAAATATCAAAAAGTGGAAATTTTTGAGGTTTTAAATATTTTTACTTATTTTTGCTTCAGTTACATAAAATGTAAGGATATCATATGTTTTCAATATTCGGAATCGGTCTTCGATTACAATCTTTGGGGAAACTGGATATATCATAAAGTATGAGCCTTCTTCGGTAAAATTATTTTATTAAGCAATATTCGGATTCCCCAAAAAATTTCTGTAACCAAATGGCATACCTTGTTTAAGATCCAGAACTGTTTCTCGTGAGCCAGAACTAATTACAGACTTAAAATAAACTCAATCGCGCGTACCGTTTGATTACACATTCATTAGAGCTTAGTATGCTGATTCAGCTAGTGTTGAAAAGCAAAACATATGTTGGAAATGGTCATCTAATAGATGACGAAATTCATAACATGTAAAACTTAAGCTCAAGCCGAAAACCAATTATTTCCGCATTACATAAATTAATTCGAGAGCCATGAATAAAAATATTTATCTAGACTTTTCCCAATTTAAGCTATTCAGTGTGAGATTTATCTCTAGTAGAATTTCTAGAATTTTTTCAAATTTAAATCAAATTATTAAATTAAAATCAAATTATTCACTTCATTCAGTCATATGTATTTATTTAATATGCATTTAATGCCTGTTGCAATTGTATAAATATCTTGTATCCATAATATTTTTGGAGATCACAGTTGACCGTGAAATTTCGCATTCACTTGAAATATTCACACAAGACACAATTTAAAATATTTGCAAGCATAATTTTAGGGCTTACCAGCCGGCTACTAGAGCTTCCAATCCCAAACTGTTTTTGCATTCCCGGGATTTCGGGAAAACAAAAAATCGTATCTCAGGAAAAACAGAAGTAAAAGTTTTAAAAATCTGATTTCACTACAAAAAATTGCTCATTCATAATTATAAAACACATTAGAAGGACAGCGCTAGAATATTTTGAGTTGTAATTTGATTTAACGAATTTTTCAGTTGACCGAAAGAAACCATTTTTTAAACTGGACTACTGTTCCTCAATTTCATCAAAAATTCTTCTCAATGTAACATCAATATAGTGTTTATTTATTTTTTTCCTTTAAAATATTTTAGAAAAAAATAGGTTAGACAGCAGATAGCATCTATCGATCCTTTTGTCCTTCGTTTTACAAAAGATGGTTATTTTAGTGTGAAAGTAATGTATTTTTGGAAACACTTTAAAAAACTGGGACATTTATTTTTAACTAGGGATGAATTTTAAGTTCGGGATCTAGGGATTTAAGTNAAAAAACTGGGACATTTATTTTTAACTAGGGATGAATTTTAAGTTCGGGATCTAGGGATTTAAGTACCCCTGGAGTGATCTATGAATATGCATCACTTTAAGTATTTGTGCTTTCAATCAAGCAAATATATTAGATAATCAGCGATGTAAATGTTAACTAGTTTGCTAAATATTCCTTGGAAATAAGGAAAGAGNAAAAAAAAAAAAAAAATGAAAAATTCAATGGCAAATTTAATTAGCATTTACTTGGCACATTATCTGAGACGCTCTAGAATATAAAGGAAACATTTGTTAATTCAGAAAAATAGCATTCTCTGGAAACTATAAAAGTAATGAGTAATTTCTTAAATAAGTCAAAGTCAGTTCTAAGTTTGAAATGTATAATCGAGAAGTGTTTTTAATTTGCTGCTGTTTTCTGGTAACTACAACAGCAGATTTGACTGTCAGTCCACCATCCAGCGGGGAAGCAAATACAGCTGACAATGACACTAATCAGGATTTATATGTTGTCAGAGGTTTAGTGTATGAAGTAGGCATACTAACAGAGGTAGACGACAATGAAACCTCTACTAGTTTGGAAAGTCAAGAACGCGTCGATCTCACTTTCTACGATACACATTCCAACAAAAGTCATATAGATTTGGGAACAGTGCCGTTGCCGGTGGAGACGAATGTTAGTGGTCAAGTTTTTACTGGTATTGCTCCTGTTAATCTTGGATCTTTTAGTAACCCTAGTGAGGTCTTACAAACGTTGCCTCTGACGGGAGCTATTGCAAATATAACGCAGAGCGATACTGGCGTTTTTGCCTTGAAAACTGGAGATAATGTGGCAGCCTCAGAAAAAGATATGAATATAACTGGAGATGACTTGAAAAAACTAAGTGAAAAAGTTAACAATTAAATATGTAAGCGTTTTTAATTTATTACTTGAAGGTATGACCATTTAAATTCGTCTTATTTTCTCTTTAAAAATTAAGTAAATTTAAAAAAAAAAAACTATGTTCGGTTTAGCAAGCAATACACAAATGAAACCTTAACCTTTTCATAAGAAAATAATCTTAAAATTATGTTTTTAAGTATATTTGTGTGTATATTGTTCATAAAATAGAGCAATTTAAAAAATCATAATAAAGTGTATAATTTAAATTTTGTTTAATTATTTATAATTTCTAGCTGTACTTATTAATTAATTTTTTTTTTTTGTATATGCACAATTTTCTTTTGTTTTATCTTTTAATCGTAAAAATTTTGGTGAGTTGTTCATTAATTTCGTGACATTGGACCAAGTTGAAACCAATCTTGCAGCTCCTTGCGTAAATCGTATTTTTTCAAGTCAATTTGAAAGCCGCCTAGCAACTCGTTCTCCTGCAAAGTATCATGCGACCAAACTGTAACATGCAAAGTACGGTTTTGTATATGATCCAAAGGCATGCGGTATTCCAGCTGAAATTATACAAATATTATAAGTTTTCCTTTTTTTATTAAAAAGAATCTACGGTTTTTCAAATGCTTAAGAACTCATTGCAAGACAGGGAAAGGCAAATATAACAACTGATGTTAAACTATCTTTTAAGTTTATCTCAGTTTTTCAATCATTCAATTTAATCGACAATCGACAAATATGAATATCCTGAAGGGAATGTTATAGTTAGTGAGATGAACAATACACATTAAAGTTGTCAAATCTTTAACAATTACAAATCAACAAATTCATCATATAGAGCTAGTTGGATGCCGCTTTTTTATATAATTACATTAAAGAAAAATAACAAGTTTCGTAATTATACTTATGATAAACTAAAATCAAAAAAGCTGCACTAACTTTTTTTCTTACAAAGTCTTTAAGAGATCATTTGCCTTTCTTTAAATTACAGAGTATTTGTTTCCAGTGTTTTTGTCGAAATAAGTGGTAAAAGAAACATTTTTAATAATTTTGAGAATCTTGTGAAAAATTAATTTGTGTCCAGATTTATAATTTACCCATTAATACACAGTTTACTTTTAATACCACATACTTTTTTTTATGACATATTATGTTAAAATTTTTATTGATTCAAGGGGAGACTTCAATTATGACTTATTTAAAGACGACATCCCACAAGAAGAGAACCAATAAACTTAACCAAATTGATTTATACGTGTGAAGATGTCCGTTGCTTGAAGATTAAATTAGATACAAAATAATCAATCAAAATAAAGCAATAAAAAGACTTGTTTTTGAATAATTACTGATGTTGTAACTATTTAAATAAGTAAATTAGAAGGTTGTTTGTGCAAAGTTCATTTTATATTAGTTCATGTGTAGTCGGTTATAAGCACAATACAAACTTGTTCACTATTAGTTAGTAAGTAAGAAATACATACATTTAAAATTGACTATGATGTAGTTAAATGTAATGTCTATGAACATACTCAACTTTGGTGCTGAAACAAATGAATCAAAATATGCAGCAAATAAAGTTCAATCAATCAAAACAATAAGATCAAAAATGTTAGTTTTAGTTCTAAATTGTTTTACTTTTACTTTTTTTTGACATATATATGTCTTAGGGCTG
Organism: Liriomyza trifolii; assembly: GCA_001014935.1. Lineage (NCBI taxonomy): Eukaryota > Metazoa > Arthropoda > Insecta > Diptera > Agromyzidae > Liriomyza > Liriomyza trifolii. The sequence continues at coordinate 6,219 of JXHJ01016550.1, read as the reverse complement.
GGTATTTTTGAAAAATGTCGTCGGTAGCGAAACGCTACAAGCTACAAAAGATAATTTGAAATTCATTTACTACTTTGATTTTTGAGTCAATAAAATGACAACAAATTCAATTCAATTCAAAAATAGCATTCTCTATTATTATCCGAGACATATATATGAAAACTGTATTTTAATCAAAGATCAAAGGACTTCTAATTTTTTTTAAATTTTTTTTTTTTTTAATGTTATTCAAACGAAGTGTCTTTTTTAGTATAAAGTATATGATATACGTCAAAAATGGCCTATGATCGAACGAATATTCTATCACATTTTGGTTTTGTTTTTTTTTTTAAATTTTATATTTTCATTCAAAAATGTTTCAAACTAGAGTTTACTTCTTTTCAACTTACAGTTTCCATAAAGCTAGGAACACAGGTCTTTCTTACAACTTTCGTTTTGCGTTTGGTCACTTTTGTGGCGTCTGGTTTCAAGTAACATTTGACATAAGTATTCGGCTCCTGTCCACCTTGCAGAACTGGTAAGCCTTTCGCATGATGTATCTAAGAATTAAAAAAAAAAACATGAAAATAAAATTCAGTACTTTCCAATGGTCTCTCATTTACCATAACTGTCAAAGCGCCACGTCGGTATTGCAAAGAAATTTTTAATTGTCCTACTTCATTATAATTTTCACGTATTGGATGACGAACTTCTAAAAATCATATAGAAAATTATACATATTCAATAAAATGGCCATTAAATTTGAACAAACCTCTGACTTTGGGTAAATTCAAATTTGCTTCTTGTTGGTCGCGCAGCAACGGATGGAAAAATGTGTAGACGAGATTTGAATGCGCAATTTCATCCGCAGAATTGAACAATGATATAAGAAAACGTTGGATTTCCGGTAAACGCCTCTCAGCCACCGTTTTTACGTTGGATCGACCCACATGCATGCCACTGGGCAGGCTATAAAAAAAATATTCAGTAAAACATATGCATATTATTTGATCAATCCACTTCTGACCTGTGCAGTTTCGCAAGCGGAAAATGTATGCATAATTTTTGATGGAATTCAGTGAATTCTTTGTAAGAACGGAATAAATGCGTGGGATCAGGATTTCCCACACGTGTGACTCTTAGTATATATGTGTAATACTTTTCCATGTCATAGTGTTTTTGACACTGAACCACCATGACACTCTTCAGGCGTCCATCTTGCTGCATACTAAATGGAAAGCTTATAACCACAAATCGATTAAACTATGTATGGATTAACTTACGTGTAAACACGCGGCACAAAAGATAATAGTTCGCCAGAGCCCTCGTCATTTGTAAAACGCATTTGTGCTAAATTGTGCAGAAAGAAGTTGAACTGAGTGAACCAGCTTTTGAGCGAATATTGTATCATTTTTGCAAAAGAGGCAGCCGCTTCCGGGTTTGACTGAGATGGTAACAGTGCCCGTCGGACATACGTGACGGCATCCGCTGTAACGCCAGGTATGCCAGCTGTGGCCATCAAGGCCAACATGTGTAATATGAAGTCGCCATGGGAACGCACTACATTGAAAGCACGACAACAGAGATCGACAAAATAGTGAAAATCTGTAGATGGTTTGTCACCGCCATTGATGACATAAGCCATATCGGATGTTAGGACAAAAGGCGTACGGTCACGTTTGAAGTTGCCAAACATTTGCGCGTCTCCCAGGAATTTTCCAAAGTCTATATGGAACAAGTGCCCAGACGTTTTTAACATAATATTGTCATTATGACGATCACATATGCCGAGTATATATGTGGCTACACTGTAACCTGCACAGCTGACGGTAAAATTTTTAACGGCGCGTTGGTATTCCAGTTGACTAGGGTTCTGTTTCGCCAGCCACTCTGCAATAGGTTTGTCTTTGAAGGAACCAGTCAAGCCATATTCAACTTGAATCTTGCGTAAAGTTTCAGCATCCGAAACCAGCTCAATCATTCCCTTTTTGTACCCAGTTGGGACACAGTTGAAGGTAACGATTTTCAAATCGAGCCCTTCTGCCAACCACATTTTGTTCATGACGCGTATTAGTTGTATTGTCAACATATCTTGTTGTAAATCATCCCCACACTAAAAACATAAAAAAAAGAGTTGAGAAATTGGAAATTGGGAAGAGAGTTGTACTTTATTTTGTGTTCTTGTATTTATTACCTTGAAAATAGCTGGTAGAATCTCACTATCCGGTCCAATGAAGGAAACTTTGAGTGGCAGTGTATTTGAATTAAAATAACTGCAATTGCGTATATTGATTCCGGTGACCTCCAACTCAGGACCCAGTGGAAGTGATGTGGGTTTTTCCAGCAATTCCTGATGCACACTCTCCAATCCATAGATCAAAGTTTTATGACGTAAAGATTCTTTAGCTTCTTTTACAGATTCTGCAACTTTGGCGAGACTCTACACAAGATCATTCAAAGTTGATATGAATTGAAAAATAATGTTTGTAAATACATATGACGTTTGGTATTGTTAATCGGCAGAATTTTAACCTCAAATTATGGCTCAAATTGATATAGTCTGACCGTATACTCAAGACAATGAATTTTTGTAAATTAAATTTAAGAAATTTTGATTCGTCTAAAATTTAGCTCATTTTATTTTAATCTAGCCAAATATTTAAGTCTTTGCATTTTGATTATTAGATTTTCGCTCGAGATTTAAGTATTCGGTCGAATCTTAACTTTAAATTAAAGTTCAAATCGAATTGATGTTTTTCTCTTTTAACCAATTCCAAAGAAATAGGAGAGCCTTTACGCCGGCAGAGTTATTCCGCCGATTATAATTTGGATTTTAGATAAAAATCAAATTCTGATAAAGCTCAGAACTCAAAACGAAGAGTTNGATTTTAGATAAAAATCAAATTCTGATGAAGCTCAGAACTCAAAACGAAGAATTTTGATTATTTCATATATGAGTTGGCTCAAATGTTGGTCCGAATGTCTGCAGATATTAATTTACCGCTACAGATATAAATTTAATAACTATTTGATTATTACAGGCAAATAATTTTTTTTATTCGACATTCGGCTAATGTCTACCGAATATTAATGAGGATTTTTAACTTGAAATTAGCCTTTCATTTCTTTATGAACTAACCAAATACTTAAATTATGGTGTTTGTATATAAATTTTTTTAAGTATTCAACTGATTTAAACTTACCTTGCACATCATATTTTGTCTTAAAAAACGTGCCAACAATTTTTCTCCACAAATAGCCAACAGCGCTCGTAACATCAACTTGTTGCGCCTATAGTAACGTGCCTGAAACACCAGGGACTCATCCATTTCCGTTTGCCCAAAAGATGTATCAATTGAGTTTTGTGGATCATCGCCTGGCAAACTGTGCACCAACAACCAATACATATGATGCGCTATACGCGGCGACTCCAGGCACTTACACAGCAAAAAACGCGACATGGCAGAACCCTCATAAGTATCATGCTTCAGTGCTTGTAGTAATTGTGGCAAATAGTCCACCAATTGATCGTTCGGCAACACTTGTATCCACTCAACTGCCTTCTCGCGTACTGTCGCATCCGGATAACGTGGCAGCAACAACTCCAAAGCTTGTAGAGGCGACAACGCGGACCAAGAGTGCAGCAAGGCATGCAAATCTATGAGACTGGCACAATCCCAACTGTGTGCGGCATGCAAGACCTTCGGTAGGGCGTAAGGAAAGGTTTGCAGATAGTAGCGCTTCTCCCAAAACACCTCACGCTTGTCGGTAGCCCCAAAGTAACCCTGCTCCGCTGTATCTAGCAGCTCCTGCTGTAAGTTCAAATCCAAAGAGTTAAAGTCACAGCGAGGTGCAGTGGGCGTTTGTTTAGTCGGCTCTGGAAACTGTATACGTCCACCATATGGTGGAATTTCTATACTCAGCACTGGACAGATGTCCGGTTGCGGATGACAACCACGTGCGGGTGATGGTCCTAGAAATTTATCGGCAGTTGCAGGCCACATCGAGAGCAAGTAAGGGCCACAAATCATTTCGCGTTTGAAATCAAATAATTGTATGGCGCACCAGCCTAGCTCTGTGGTAATTTTTCGTGCTTCAGTGCTACCATCTTGCGCACTCGTGGATTCATTCTCCGCTTGCTGTGAGCCATAGAGCACAAAAATGAGACGTGCTTCACGTGGTAGTGTGCAAATTGGGTTCTTCTCGAAAGTCAGCCAAGAACTGAAATTCAATCGAGGAAAAAGACCACCACTTGTATCATTTGAGCAACGCGCAACCACTGGATCCGAAATAAAGCGAGTACCATAGTTGATTTGTACACCCAATGAATAATCATCGTAACGCCAATGAGGCGGCACACGATGCAAGCAATTTACGCTGATCACAATGGGCTTAAGCACACATGATATGGGTATAGGAGCTGCAAATTTAAAGAAAATATAAATTATCTCATGTTAAGCCATCCTGAAGCAGATTTTACTTGTTGTATAGTCCACAGATTTGACGCTGAATCCCACACAGAACACATTCGAGTAGAGTTCAATAAGTTCTAGCACTGCATCGCGTAATTGTATGCACTTCAGTTTGATAGACTCTAAAGTGGAACGTGGACGCACACTTACTTCTGCATAGTCACCATAGTCACTCAGAATTTCAGGATTACCCTGGCCACTAGCTGCGACGGAGGCAGTATTGCTAGTGTTATTGGTGGAATATTTAATTTGAGCTTCATCACATATTCGTTTGAGATCTGTTACACAGGCGGCAATCTCTATGGTGTCCATAGACCCAAGTAAGGCACAAATCACCTTAACAGCTTGTACTACACCCGAACAGGAAAGTATGGAACGAGAATTGCCTACGGTTGCTGCTGACTCCAACTTGTCTATTTCAGTTTCCAAAGTTTCTAAAAAAAAAAAATTTAAACGAAATTTATCGAGGTTATGTTATAATATTTATTCTTTGTAGTAGTATCCGTATATGTATATGTATATGCAATTATGGCAGAAGTCGAATTATAATATTTTAACGAATACCAAAACGGAACACTTACAACACCAAGAACAAAAATTAAAATCTTACATCTAAGCAAAAAGTATATAAAACATGTAAAAATATAGGGTTCGTATTCTTTTATTTTGATTGAATACCGAAAGTAATCATTGAGTCGAATACAGTTCACATACGGACAATTATAATATATTTTCTTACCAATAAGTATCATCATATTATCATAGGATATGGAGGCAGACATTTCATTAGGCAGTACATCTTCAGGACGCAGTTCTGCGTCTCGCAAATCATCACGTTGTGTGCGTGCTATTTGCTGCATATTTTGGGCCGTTTTAGGACACAATCCCAATTGCACATCCCTCTCCAATTTTAAGCTATTGTGAACACACTCCAGCTGACTTAGTTTCGAAGCTGGTGACAGCCACTCAGCAATGCCAATGGGCTTCACAACATAATCTTGAAGGCCGCCGCCGCTTATTTGACCTTCCAGTGAGCACAAAGCCTGTGTCACTACCAATTCCACAGTTGTACTAACTACAAGTACAAGATATTGTAACAGCAATAATTGCAAATGCATAACTATTACTTACTATCACAGGTGAACATAACTGGTGAGCCATAACCCTTAAATGGCGATTTTAAACTCTCAGTGACCTGTAAGTGCGTATGCAAAGCACTTAAGGCTGGGTACACTAAAATTTTAATGCTGGTTTCCTGCGTATAGCGATAATTAAACTCAGACGCAATTATATGGCCCACATTGGTGCTGATGTCGCTAAACTTATAATTTGAGCGCATCTCTTTGACCATATAATAAAATTCAAGAAGTTCGGGGTCTATGGTGCGTTGATCGTTTATCATTTCATAGAGACGCCTACTGGGAGCCGTCGCAGCAGCTGTTTTTCGTCTATCCAGTACAGCGCTGCCTTGGTTTGAATTTGATGCTCTAGCTTTCGTATTCTGTGCTGGGTATCTGTTATTTTGCTCATAAACCTGCGTATTGCGTGGCGGCAGTGGCGGAGGAACCGACCGTTGACGCTGCAACACGCTTTCCGTGCTATGAGCAGTTATTGCTGAGATCTCAACATTATTAGTCGGTAAGCTGGGTAAATATTCCAGAGACCAGCCAATAGAAGCCACTAGAAAAGAATGTTAATTATTTTATTATTCAAGTGAAAATATTATGTTGAAATTTTTTTGTGTGATCCCTAAAGACCGACCGAATGT
>JXHJ01015672.1:0-10035 GCA_001014935.1 Liriomyza trifolii | reverse complement strand
CGGTCACTCCTTTAAGGACGTACAAACACCGTGACAAAGTGAATATACCCTTTTCACTACGTGTGAAGGGTATAAAAACGTGATAACTTTTTTGCAAATTGCATTATTTTCTTGAATTTATTATTTTTGTAATAGATTACATACTTTACATATTTTGTAATATTTTAGCTATTTAGCCAAAATTCACGTTTTGTGCAAAACATCTTCGATTTTGCATAAAAAACGGAATTCTGTTAAGTTCTTTCGTTGTTAACACGTTGTTTCTTTAGAAGAATTGTAATTTGTACTTTTTTTTTGTCAAAATATATAACTTCCTATCAAGGCGGACAACTACTTTGAAAAATGGATTGGTTCGGTTATTGCTCCAAAGTAAAAATTTGTTCATGAAGGCGTAGTGTTGAAAAAGAATCATGAGCTTTGTGGGCAGTGTTGTGTGGAAATGATAATAAAAAATTTAAAACGAATAAAAAAAATAATAATAAAATTTTGACATATANTTTTTTTTGTCAAAATATATAACTTCCTATCAAGGCGGACAACTACTTTGAAAAATGGATTGGTTCGGTTATTGCTCCAAAGTAAAAATTTGTTCATGAAGGCGTAGTGTTGAAAAAGAATCATGAGCTTTGTGGGCAGTGTTGTGTGGAAATGATCATAAAAAATTTAAAACGAATAAAAAAAAATAATAATAAAATTTTCTTTAAAAACAGNTTTAATCACAGATAAAAGGACTTCTAATTTTTCTTTATTTGGTTTCTGTTCGGATCAGAAGTATAAGGATTTTTTTTGTTTAGTCATGAACGCAAAATAAGCGGAGTTCCGGTTAAAAAATGGGTTAGATGAAAATCACTTTCCAGCCCTGCTGGAATAATAATAATAAAATTCAAAATACGATAAAAATCAGCATCTAGCTCTGATAAAAACCATTAAAAACCTAATATAGGTATGGCTTTTTTTATAATCAACATAGGTATTCGGCCAAAAGTCCCATTATTTTATACNGCATCTAGCTCTGATAAAAACCATTAAAAACCGAATATTGGTATGGATTTTTTTATAATCAATATAGGTATTCGACCAAAAGGCCCATTATTTTATATATACTTTTAAGTTTTGAAACTAGAACTTATAATCACTTTTATTCGGCTGTGGACGTGTGGTTAGACACTATAAACTTATAAAGTGTGTGAGATTTTTTTGTTACCTGGACACGCGACAAGTCGACGAGGAATACCGTGATCCGTATGTGCATGTTGCATATGAAACGCTAAATCACGCTGCGTTAATGTTAATAAGTGGCATTTAGTACATTTAAAAACTCTCGGAGTCTTCTGCGACGTACCAACACAATTAGAATTTTCATCTTCAAGTGAGACATTCTTAGATATTTTTTCGATACCATTTTCATTATCATTGTTGGTTGTTTTAGTTAGAGGAACATTACTATTGCTGCTGTTGTTGTTGTTATTGTTGTTATTGTTGTTGTTGTTGTTGTTATGATTATTATTATTGGTGTTGTTGTTTTCTTTGATAATACCCTCAGAAGTTTCAGATTTGATAGGTTCCGATTTGATAGTCTCAGCATTTGTTGCTGGACGACGAAAAGAGTTGCCATAATTGTTATGCTGTGGACGCACATCAGTTGTATGGATCTGCACAAAAGGTATGTTACTATATTGCGAAGATTGTTCCGTTATTATTGTAGTAGTATTATCATTATGATTATTATTATTATTATTATTGACTTTATTGCTGGCATGGCGCGTACGCATATCATCCATGATTTGTGAGTTTGCTTGCATCCGACTTTGCAAAATTTGCGTCAATTGTTCATCCGATTGGCGTGCATTCAACGCATGCATTGAACGCAAAGAAACATATACTTGTTCATTTAGTTGCTGCTGCTGTTGTTGGAGTTGTTGTGCCTCCTCCGTCTCATCATGAACTATGGACGTGGACTCAAATATGTTCATCTCAGCATTTAAATAATTCATATCGTTAATTAAACAAATTGTGTATCATAACTCATTTTTATAAATTTTTTTTTATAAACTTTAATTCATATTAGTAACGATTTTACAAGATTAATGCACGAAATACCATCAAATATTGAAATTTATAGGTAGCTTTTCCAGAAAGAGTAGATAATTAAAACTAAATAAACATCAGTTTCTTTAAGCTTCCCACACACTCAGCATGCGTGAAAGTGTCATGCATACCGTATGCGTGTTCCGTTTCCATTCATACCCATATGTAATAAATTATTACTAATAATAATAACAAAATACATATATACATATCCAGAATGGGGCAGTATGAAAAAATTCCTGGCGAAATAACTCTTACCCAAAAAAATGAAAAAAACCCAAAAGCCTCAAATTGAGAGGATGAAATAATCCCCAACGAAATATTTCTCACTTTTGAAAACAAAATAAATCCCACTATGTTAGAGAAGAAGAAATCCAAATTTAACTCTACTAAAACGAAATAATTCATACTCAAAATTAAAAAATCCCTTCTTATAAAGAGAAAAAATAGAATCATCGTCGTTATCCAGGTGCAACTTTTTCTGTCTTTCTGCCTTTGAAAAAATGTTTTCGCAATGAACTTTTCTGTGCATTTACTATATTTTAGTAGTGCTGTTTTATACCGTATAGGCCCAGCTTTGCGTTTTCGCAAACATTGATTATCTCTGATTCTACTACATGAATTTTTATAAAATTTTGCAATTATCTAATCCCTGTCAAAACAATCATACCCTGAAAGTTTCAAACTTCTAGCCCAACTCCTTCATAGGTCGGGCTTTAATGGGTTAAAAAGATGAAAAAATGCTTTCAACTGCAGTTTTTGAGAAAAGCCATGGATATTTTTTTACTGCTAATTGCTATTTCCTTTTAAAAAAATAGTAATGGTTTTCTCTTTTATTAAATGCTGACATGAAGGTGGAACCCTTTTTTTAAAACACTATAAATATAAATTTACAGTCCTTAAAGAATGATTAGCCATTCAGTTCAGTTCTTTTCCTTTTATATTCTTCCCTTTCAGTTCTCTTTGGCTTATTTGTGCGATTAGCCATTCTCTTTGATTCTCATAGAATGATGGAGACTAATTACGTATGTGCAGTTTTTCAGTTAAAACATGATCAGCTGTCGCCGTTCTCTTCGTTCTCTTCAGCCAAAATCAAAAATCAACAGATAGCAGCTGAACGAAGTTGAAAAGAACTGAAATAAAAAGAATGACTAATCGTTTGTTAGAAAAGCCATAAACCTGATAGTGTCAGCTGTTAGATGAAGGGAAATGAAAAGAACTGAACTGAATGGCTAATCAGGCTTTTAAACAAATGATATCATTACTTTCCTGTCCTGTAATTCCATCTGGCAATGCTTTGTATATTTGACAGCTTCAAAATATGTACATATGTGTTTATTTAAAAAGCGGCAAAATTTGTATAAAATAAGATTGACCTCTTTAAATCTGGAACATATTGCCCTTTTCAAACGTTTAAATCTTTTAAACCTTAAAACTTTACATATCATACATAATTTGAAAGAAACATCCTAGTTGAAAATCCAAACTTTAGATTTTGAAATTATTTCTGTATTTTTATGTAATATTATATCTGTATGTAAGAATATAAAATAAAGTTTTTTATAACATTTTTTTTTTAATTTCTCCGTCCCGACTTGAGTTTTATTTTCAATCAAACTCGCAGGAAGCTGTGTGTGGCTGACTAAAAAGAGCTAGCTCGGAACGCATCCAATGTGAGTAGTCTTTGGATTGCTCATATGTGGGCATTATNAGTTTTTTATAACATTTTTTTTTTAATTTCTCCGTCCCGACTTGAGTTTTATTTTCAATCAAACTCGCAGGAAGCTGTGTGTGGCTGACTAAAAGGAGCTAGCTCGGAACGCATCCAGTGTGGGTAGTTTTTGGATTGTTCATATGTGGGCATTATCATTATGTACTTTATACAGGATCATCCCATGGATGAGCTATAAAATATCGAATGTTTAATAACAGGTGATCCTCTGCGATGACATTGCTATGTAAATGCAGTTTCTCTTTTACATTGCATCTGCTCAACCCGGAGTTAGCCGTAGTCATGTTCGGATGAGTCATATTCAGTTTCTTATTACTGAAAATGAAAAGTGATAAGAACCCTTATTTGCATATTAAAGTATTATGGTAATATACGATACTTTCATACTTTACAATATGAAAAAACTTTTTAGCGTTTTTTGGTTCCTTAAAAAGTCGTATAAAAATTTGTTAACGTCTTTTTTCAATAGATAAATTTTATCACAGTTTAACTTCTCTTCCGATAACGACATCTTTGGAAGGAGTTTGACTCCTCAGTCAATTTTCATTGGAATTCATTTATGACTTTTTATTGCCTCGCAAGCGATAATTTAATAACAAAAAAAATCTTACCCGGTAGGATTCCGGTTTTCCGTCTCTATCCTAGAATCCCTAGCTTTGAAATCCGGCTGTATTGGATAGTTATGCGTATGCCGGACACCGCATAATTGCCGTATATCCGGCACATCGCTAGTGAACATATAATGAATAAACATTAATATTTTTTACCGGATAATAAGTATGGATTTTGGAGATAGACGGAAAATATCGTGTGTCCGGATAATCCGGTCTTGACCTGTCTTCAATTACAGTATGTTCTCGGTCAATGCAACTGATTTAAACCAAAACTGTGGAGTGTGCGGAGAACATACTGTAATTAAAGTTTACTTTGAAAAAGTAAAATTTTATCATCAACTTGTAGTTTGTTTTTTTTATTAAAGTTTTTTTTAAGTGCCCATAAATAAATAATTTACAACTTATAAAATATTTATAGTTTTAATTTATTTAAGGTTTTTGAAAGAAAACAATTTTTTTAACTTACATTTACCAGAACGATTGGTAAAATTTGTTTTGTTTTTTTTGTACACAACGACTTTAATTATAAACTTTATATATATTTAAAAACTATGAGAGCCTACAAATTCTTCCAACATACCCGTTAGCTAGTAAAGAGTAATACTTAAAGGACTAATAAAAACCACTACTACCATAAGGATTCTCAAATGAGTGTTTAATATATACAATTCCGACAAATATTTAAAAATTGTTTACATGCAAACGACTGGTCGTTCTTTTCATTTTGATTGTGGACTTAACATAGGTATTACAAATATGTATATTTTTTTTTTCTTATTTTTATTATGCTTAAATCATCACTCAAAATAACATTAATGCTCAGCGGTTGTTTTATGAAGTTATACTTTTTATTGCACGATTGAAATTTTAAAAACCTGAAATTATCTTATGGGATGGAAAAGTAATTTTCGTATCCCAATTATCATGTTTATATGGCAGTCATATTCTAGATTTTAAACTGCATTCAAGTTTTCTGGATAAGCATGAAATTTTTCACAAAATTGACAACTAATATCTGGAAACAGCAACCAATAAACATGATAAATATAATATGAAAGGACTAGAATATGTTTAATTTAATGTTTTAATTTTCGGAATATATTACAGTACGTTTAGACGACACCAAAAAGAGACTATTTTCAAAGATCTATGAAAATAGAGGTGAAAATCAATTTTCATCCATTCAAAAATTCAGAAAATATTTTTTTTATATGTAAAAAAAAAAAAAATTACAATGAGAACAGAAAAAAAGAGGAGTAAGTTCAGAAATTATTTTATATAGTATTGACTTTTTTAAAAACTTTTGCATAAACACAATTTGTTTCTATATATCTTTTACAGAAAAACAAAAACCAAATATTTGTTTCACTGCATGAATGAGAGAATACTATATACTGATTGCGCACTTACTTGTTAAAAAGTGAACTACTTCTGCGCATGACGTCACAACAGAGTGTCTTTATCACTCTAACATTCATANATGAGAGAATACTATATACTGATTGCGCACTTACTTGTTAAAAAGTGAACTACTTCTGCGCATGACGTCACAACAGAGTGTCTTTATCACTCTAACATTCATATTTGCATTTGATTTTTTTAAATTTAAAATTAAGTAATTAATAATTTTAGTGACTCTGTTGTGACGTAGCCAATATGGCCGGCATGCGCAATGCGTAATCAGTAAATTCTCTCATTCATGGTTTTACTGTACAATCTGTGTTGCCGTTTTTTCGTAAAGTTTTATCAAAGCATCCGGATTTAATTTGTTCAAAGAAGACTTATTTTGAAAATTGACTTTTCTCCCGAAAAAAGCCTATTTTCGTATCATTACCACTGGTAATTTACCAGGGCCGGGATTTTGATGACCTAATAAAATATTTTGATCAAAGTAGTATGTGAAATTTTAAAGAGTTTACTAAATGTTTAATGATTTTCTTTNATAAAATATTTTGATCAAAGTAGTATGTGAAATTTTAAAGTGTTTACTAAATGTTTAATGATTTTCTTGTAAAAAGTTTACAATTTCATTGACAAAATTAAAGATAATTTAAATCTTGATAATCTATTTTGTTCGAAATATTTTATAAGGTCATCAAAATCCGAGCCCTGATCATTACGTAAATTACTTTTCAATCAAAACATATAATAGAACTTGTTCATTTGTTTTGTATGTAGAAAAAAGGTTTTTTTAAACGGTGGAAGTATAACTTCTGTAGATCAGTGTATCATTATTTGAGATCTACTGAGCAATATGCCAAATTCTTAACTGTATTTGTACATTCACGTTGTGAGTATATGCAAAATGTAAACCAAGCAACTCCCAACTGACAGATATTCGCCCACAAGCAAGCCTGACTTGATAAGCTTTAGAGGAATGTAGTCCATATACTCAACACTCTGTGGGCATATCTGATTGATAAACGCAACAAAAATCAAACCGGCGAATTAATAATTGTTGAGGTTTGATTTGTCGCGTTGGTCCTTGAAGCCGACAGCAGATGATCGAATGTAGTAATAGAGTTATTATTTTTTTTTATCTCAGCATTCGTCTCAACTTTTTCGGTTGTCTTCCTTTGTTGATAGCTGACATCAACTGTCGTTTTCGCCGGGGCTGCTAAGCTTGACCATGCGCTAGATATACTGCTATTAACTGTCGTATCGGTATTGCTATAAGCGCTCGGTGTTGTGGGAGTGTTTGCATTTGTAGTATTTGCAGACATTGCCACACTGTTAATCGCACTGGATGTGGTAAATGCAGTATGAGAGTTGGTGCCTACAGCAGAACTTTGTATGGTAGTTAAAGCAGGATTGACAGTTGCTTGTTGTTTCTGCTGATGATGCATTTGTGCAGAATTGTTATGTGAATTTCGTTCGCGTTCTCGTTGAGGGCGAAAAGCTTCACGTAAGGCTTCTACACGGCTTTCGTTTGGACCCCAACGTACGTAACCAGCGCTATTTTGTAGCCAAACTACTTGGGTGCCTTGTATAGATTTAACATTTACTTCATTTCTTAAGAAATATGGAGAAAAGGAGAAATTGAGAATTACATGAAATTTGCGTAAAATTTTATACTACATACTTGGGTATAATATGCTGATAACCATGACGATACTCATGCGCCATTCCTAAGACGACCATTGAGCGTCTTTTGAAGACCATTTCATCTAACTTGGATATACTTTTCCATTCTGGCAAAAACACTATAAAGCTGTTTGCAAAAAAAAAAAAATCATGTAATTTTGCTTTTAATTTAAAAGAAACAATTTATTCACCTGAGTGGTTCCATTGAATCGACCAGTAATTTTTCTATGTGATTTAAAGCAGCATCAATGATTTCCTCACAATGTGGAGGGTTTACTTGAAAAGATCCTGAAACTGGACGAAAATCCAAAAAAGGTCTGCAAAAAATATTCAAGAGGTAAAAAGGTTATATGTACACATAAAACAAGAGTTATTTTTTTAAATATTATGAATGAACCGGATAACTAACAAAAAAACGGATAATTTACAGCCGTTATCTTTTTCACCCAAACTGATTTGTTGCATGTAGTTCATTCAGAAATCAGACCACGTCAAGAGAAATAGTGACAACATTTCAAATTTATTAAATCGTAGCAATCTTTATCCAACTTAATCTTCTATTCGGTCATAAGACGGACCTGATTTATGATATGTTAAAAACCTAGAATGTGCGGTTTTTGAGATTTCTTATTTCAAAAATACAAAGAAGTTAACATCCTCACATTCCTAGTGCATATTTAGAATAATCATGTCCTTACTTTTTATTCGGATCAATCAAACTCCTGGATAAAATTTATCCGAAATATACACTAGAGATGTGCTGGATATTCATTATCCGAAATCCGAGATGTACCGGATATTCATTATCAAAAGTAAACATTAGAAATGTGCAGCATGTCTCCCATTGGGGAGCGAAGCAACTACAACCAGAGAAATAGCAATCATATTGACTGTTCAGGCCACATTTAAAACTTTCCACATTTAAAACTTTCCACATTAAAAATTTTCAATGAAAAAGCAGTCAAATCAACTGTTGCAAAACTGTTAATTCTATATGCCATCTCTTTCATACAATTGCTTTTCAATAAATACAATTCGCAGATATTCTTTCGAAAAGCCTTAACATAAAAGAAACTTCTGCAAATACTCTAAATCAAAGCGCATAGCATAGTGTGTAAAGCAGGGATGGGCGCGTAAAATAAAAACGTAAAAAATTTTACGTTTTACGTGTAAAAAACACATAAATGTAAAATTTTCAAAAAAACATAAAAAGTAAAATGTAAAATTTTACATTAAATATGATTTTTTTACGTTTTTCGTAAAATTTTACGTTTATTTTACGTTTTTTGTAAAATTTTACGTTTTTCGTCATATGTAAAAATATTGTAAAAACGTAAAAAAAAACGTAAAATTATACAAAAAAACGTAAAATTTACAAAAAAAAACGTAAAATTCACATATTTTTTACGTTTTACAATTTTTTTACATATTACGAAAAACGTAAAATTTTACGTTTTTTTGTAAAATTTTACGTTTATTTTACGTTTTTCGTAAAATTTGACGTTTATTTTACGTTTTTTGTAAAATTTTACGTTTTTTTTACGTTTTTACTCTTTTTTTACGTGTAAAATTTTTTTTGGAGGTTTTACACGTATTCGCCCAACCCTGGTGTAAAGGCATTGAATATACTGCAACAATGATGACGGGGTTCAATTGACAGCCATGTGACTTTTGAAAGAAGATGATAATAATAAAAAGAAAATTGTTTTTCAACATTTTAAAGTTAACAAACAGTATTAGCTGTTGATTTGTCAACTTTTCAAAGTTTTCGGAACGTCAAAAATTCTGTTTGATTCAACAGAAGTTTTTTGTGTTCCTAACAACTACTTACACCTCTCGACGGAGAATGACATTGAATTTTAAACAAAGCTGAACAAGTATTAATAATGATATCCGGTAAACCTCCGATATTCCAAAAATTCGCTCTCCGGACTAACCCTAATAAAGGTAGTTTTTCAATATCCGACCTGATAGCAAAAATTTCAGATAGAGCAAAGTTGTCGTATATCCTAGTTATCCATACTTTTTACCCGATATAACTAAAATCACGGATACTCCGAATTTTTTTCATATATGTAGGTCTGGATAGTGATAAATGCACTGTGTACTTAAGACACATAACAGTTGTTAAATATTCGAGTCATTTCTTCTCGTTATCCGGCAGTATTTTTTCAAATCAGCACGGATCAACTACAACATATAGAAGATAATTGCCGTATAGTAGAGGTGCAAAATATCGATAGCACTATCGATAGTATCGATGGTGTATCACTATTGGCACTATCGATAGTGTGTCACTATCGGATTTTTTTACTATCGCCACTATCGATGGTTTAGAAAAAACTATCGATAGTTTTCGAATTCTTTTTCATAGGTAATTGTGAAAAAATTGTGAATTTTTATCAATAAAAAAATATTTATTTTGCTACGACAACACTTATTTTGCAACTAAGCAACACTTTTCCAACACACGCCAATTAATTTTATTGTTCACATCCCAGCCGGCATTTTGTATCG
>JXHJ01014934.1:619-12775 GCA_001014935.1 Liriomyza trifolii | reverse complement strand
AACACGACTTTCTTTTATATACATATATATATTATATAGATATATAGATATAGATATAGATTTTTCCCTTTGTTTTTGGGGTTTATTATTATTGTTTATAATAAAGTGTTTGTTTTTTTTTATAAGTATATCTACTAGTCGATCCTGCCGTTTCACAGAGCAACTTCAATTTTTGCTTTTAAAAAAATTGTACAGCAGACAAAATTGTGAATCTAAACAATTCTCAGATCCCCTTGAACCAGGGATGGGCGCGTAAAAATTAAACACTGTTACAATGGCTGTTTACACGTAAACAAACTTAAACGTAAACGCATTTCAAACAACGTAAACGCAAACAGGAAAGAAAACGTTAAAAGCCTGATTAGCCATTCATTTCAGTTCTTTTCAATTCTCTTCATATAACAGCTGACACGATCAGGTTTATGTCTTTGCTAAAAAACGAGTAGCCATTCTTTTCATTTTAGTTCTTTTCAGCTTCGTTCAAATTCTTTCTGTTGATTTTGGCTGAAGAAAACGAAGAGAACGGCGACAGTTTATCATATATAAACTGAAAAACTGCACTAAAGTCTTTTTAATATTATTAAAATCACAAGTAAATTCATTTTTTGACAAATAAAATCCTTGAAACACATTATAGAAAATGTTCAACGCCATAATTGTATGAGTTGCAAAGAAAATGGCTAATCGTACAAATAAGCCAAAGAAAACTGAAAGGAAAGAATATGAAAGGAAATGAAATAAAAAGAATGCATAATCAGCCCTTTATATAATAATAATTCGTATCGATAAGTTTCTCATCACTAAACAAACATTTCTAAACTTCTTTTTATGTGAACAGACATGGCAACACCGTACGCACCCACGTTGCTATATGTAAGAGTTCATAAGCTGCACGTTTTTCGTTTGTGAAGTGAAGATAATCGAATTTTTTTTATAATATAACGCAACAAAAATTAATAAGGTATAAAAATGGCAAACACAACTTTAGCACAGCAATTAAAAAAACTTCAAACACCACAAACAATTGCGGTGTTGGACACACGCGAAAAAGCCTCTCTCTTGTTTGATGCTAAAGAAGCAGCAAAAAAAGATCGCCGAACTATTTTCGAACTTGGATTGTCGGGTTTGCGTGAATTGTGTACAATAAATCCGAGTTTTCAACAATTTGAGCACACTTTATTCCATGAAAGTTCCATCGAATTGGAACGTGTGGTCGAGCAAGGTGAGGTCAATGACTTGCTAAATGCAAACATAAACAAGTTTTTGCAACATCTGTCACCATATTTTTTACTGCGCCCATCTCATTTGTGTATTGAATGGTTATTGCGCCGTTTTTATGTACATTATTTCAATACACAAGCACTTTTGGCCTTGGCGCTGCCTTACCATGAAACGAATATAAGCGTGCGTCTCATACAAACATTCCCCAAAAAAGAAGTAGAACCTTGGCTGTATGGAGTCAAAAAATGTGGCGTGAGTTTAAGCAAATCAGTCATATATACACGTGCTGCCACTGAGCGCAGTTTTCTGAATTTTGTATGTCTTCACACTAAACAGACTGTGCAAGAATTGAAAGATAAAGCAGGTTTACTACAAGCTCTGCTAAATTTTTATACTACCACTGTAATTGGTGCCATGGAAGTTTCACAAACACCACAAGAATGGCATGTTAATGCAATTTTGCCCAGTTTGTTAATTTTTTTAAATTCAGATGTGCCGGATGTCGTCTCTGCCGCATATATGATAACGACACAGCTTGTCACACGTATGAAGCTAACTCATAAGCTGGGCAATGCGCTCATAAAACGTGTGGCCACCATAAGATTGGAAAATATGCGTTCCATAGCTGTTTTGTTGTTGAACTTAATTTTTGTAACCCAAGAACATGCGCAACTTGAGTTCACAGATTCTGTGTTGCTGATATTGATCAAAGAGCGTTGGCTGTGCCAAATTATAGCTGAATGTGTAAATGAAAAATATGATGTTTTTCCTCTTTGTAATATGCTGTTGAAGCAAACTATTAATGAAATACAAAACGGTCACTCAGATTCGGCAAACTTTAAGCTTTTCTTGCAACGTTTTCTTTTTGACGTCAAATTGACTCTTTCTACAGCACAAAAATTGATTACGTAAGTATATATGAATGTATTATCAAATTTTAAATATTATATAGTTTTATATTTTCAGCACTTTTTTGGATTGCCTGAATGTGAACTTTGAAACTATAGACTTAGAATTCCAGGATTGGTATAAAGATTATTTAAAACAGCTGGAACATCGATACCCAAAGGCGTTTGATTTAGCAGTTAAAGCAGCCTTGGCTGACTGTCATAACATTTTTGAAGACGAAGCAGGCAAACGCAGTCAAGCCATTAAAATGGCTTTGGGTTTTCGTCTTAAATCCTTCGATCAAAACGAAACTGACATCTATGAACGTCTTTACCATCCAATAGCGAAAATACGACTTTGTGCTGTGCAAACATTGCTTAAAAACATGACAACTTGCAGTGAGAACGGTCCCAATTATGGAACATTGCAACAATGTTTGGTGGATCGCGTTTATGATGAAAGCGAAGAGGTGGTGGCAGAGGTTTTAAAACTACAAACCGGTGAATTTGTTAAAATTCTAGGCACTGATAAATTCGTCCAGGCTTTGCATAATATATTGCTAAAGACACAGATGAGCTCTGCTGTAAATTCAACAGAACTTTTGCAAAAAGTTGTTAAGCATTTAACAAATGATAAAATAATTGAAAGTTTTGATATAAATCTGCTGCTACTTGTTCTAATGCCGATACTATTACCCAAAGATAAGAGTCAAGCACACCAGCGCAGTTTGGACTTACTTGTAGAGTCAAATCTGAGTAAGAAAATACCGTTTATAAAAAATCTTAAAAGTGAACAGTTATGGATGGATTATACTCATCATTTCAAAACTCATATTTTGGATATTTTGGTTACTTCTACACAAAATATTGTAGCCCTGGATTTGTTTAGTAGCGTGCAAAAACTATTACAAGAGCAACCGGACTATTTTCAGATACCATTAAATTACACACACTATTTACTGCTGCTAACTGCCACTTTAAATATGAATCTGACAGCACAGGAGGCTTTGAAAATCTATAAACACACTATGCACTTGGGTATGAAATTTCAATTGAAACATGTTGATAGTCAGTACTGGAAGAATGCTGAGCAATTGGCACATGTTGTACCTTTGCAACTCTATTGTGACTTTTTGCTCAGTTTAGTATCTCGCACGGAATTCATGGAACTGTCAGAAAAAGATTGGGCATCCGAAAGCCTGGAATTAGATTTCTTTTTGCAAATCTTTGAAAATATCACTGAGAATATGCAGAAAACACAAAAATCCACGCAAGCCAATCAAGTTTGGTTGAATACATTGCAACGACTCTTTGATTTAGTACGGCCAGCTTTACAACAGAAATTTGAGTTTCTTCTGAATTTCTGTGTGTATAAGAAATTTAGAAACATGCAAAATTTTGACATATTACGAGTATTTGCTTTGAAATTAATGAAGGCGGTGCTAGAAGGCAAAACTAATACTCATCTATTCATAACATTAAAACATATTTTAAAAATAACAGCCACATTGCAAGATAAATCGAAAACTATGCGTAATTTGGCCCTACAAACGCTTCAGCCGCTGTTTGCGCATATAGACTCGGAAGGTGCTTTGAAATCTTATGTATCATTAATAATCGAGCGAGAGCAGGAAATAAGTATGGATGAGGAGCAATTTGCTTTAATAAACTATGTTATACTAAAAGCAGATAATACAACAAAAAGTATACTCAAAGATACAGTGAATGTCTGCTCTGATGCGGATATCCAAGTTGAAGCTTGCTTTGTCTTGAGCGTGTTGGAGGGGTTGAAGCATTATGATTCAGCTGATATTTTCCTGCACTTGATACCCTTAGCCTTGAAGATCTTACAGTGCACAGTTTTAGAGGATGGCGTACAATTATTGAAAACACCTTACTCTAAGATATTTGAGTTGATTTGCATGCGTTTGCATAATAAAGAACATTTATGCGAATTAATGCAAACAAATGAGCAGGAGACTTGGTTCTTTGCCACAGCCTTTGAACAGTTTAACACATTTATTGTTACCACTGAGCGTGGTAAATTATTGCCTTTGCCGTGCATGGTATTGGAGCAGTTTGATGCTGATTTATTTGAAAGCCTAACCGAAAAGCATAAGTTTGATTTGCTTAAACTGATTATTAAGACAGTGGCCGCAGCAAATAATGATGTGATATTTATAGCTGCCTTGAAGTTTTTGAAGAAATGTGAAGTGGATTGTAAAGCGGTTGTTACTATTTTGCAACATATGTTTAAAAACAACACCAAACAGAAGCAATTAAAAGAGAAGCCAGCGTTAGACACAGAATGTGCAAATTGGAAGCAAGGAATGGTTTTATTGGAATTACTAGAAAATCGAAAGCGTTTGAAAAATGTAGATTGCATAATTCCCAGTCTCTTTGATTTACTGGGCGTTTGTTTGCAAGCTGATGCGGGTGAGGGCACCTTAGAGTATAGCAAGCAATTAACTTTGGCAGCTCTTCTAAATTGCTGTCAAAAAGCTAAGGAATTAGAACTAAATCTGCCGGAATTGCTACAAGAGAGTAGTTTTCGTGTGGATCAAGTGGTGCAATGCGTGCGCACCACAAAGAATCCTCAAACACTACACAAGGCTCTCTTACTGCTGACGCTTTGTGCGGATTTTTACCCGCAGCAAGTATTAAACAATATTATGGAAATTTTCACCTTCATGGGATCGTCTGTGGTGCGCAGTGATGACGCTTTCAGTTTTAAAATAATTTGCCAAATTATTGAAACTGTTATACCTATACTGTTGCAATCCACTGCAAATGCTAAAAAGCTGCAAGTACAACAAGAAACTGTTATACCTATGTTAAAAATGTTTGTGTATATCTTATTTGATGTTCCAGAACATCGTCGTTTGCCGCTTTATTCTAAATTGATGAACACATTAGGGCCAGAAGAATATTTGTGGATATTTTTATGCATTCTGTTTGAAAAACTAACTGTGAACGAGGAACAGAAGAAACGTGTCCAGAGTTCGGAAAAAATAGATGAATTTAACAAATACATGGAAGTTTCGCAGAATCTAGTGAATTCATTTCCTGTCAATACTGTAATGGAGACATGCATACATTTGTTGCATTATGTGAGTAACTTGCCACACAGTACAGATCAGACAAAAAGCTCGAAAGGTTCCAATTTACATAAGGCCGAACAAGCAGAAAAATGCTTATTCGACTTAAAAACTCACAATTGCAAACAATTGCGTCATTATAAGTATGTTATAATGCAATTTTTATCTAGCATTATGAACTCAGCTGAATACTTGCAAAAAATCACTCAACTTACGCAACAAGAGGTTACAGATTTGAAACCTTACTATCAAAACATGATTATTGAAACGTTAACGTTTGTGCCACTNACATGATTATTGAAACGTTAACGTTTGTGCCACTGGTCAACATGGCAATTGAACAGAGCGAGGAGACAATAATTACAAAATTTTGGAAGGTGATTTCGCATCACTTGCATGATATTTTAGATAATATTATATCGATACTTTCCGTTGATATGTTTGTTGTTGTGATCAATGGAATGTTGCAACATCAGTTGTCAAGCATTAGGCGCAAGGTATTGGAATTGCTCATCAATAAACTACAACATTCAGATAATTTTATCATAAGCTGCGATTCGAAGAAAATTCATAGTTTATTGCAAACTTTGTGTGGCAGCGTGGATACTATTTTGAATAGTGAATATCGAAATTCCACTAATGAGTCGGCTTACATACAACAAGCGCAACTAATAGCACTCAAACTATTATCCCGCCGTGTGTCCTTAGAATTTTTGGCAGAGTTCAAGAATTTATTGACGAAACTCATACAATTGTTAAAGGAACGCAAGCGTCTGGCTAAACTGTTGCCAGGCACTGTCTACTTAACCACCATAGAGACAGCTGCAAATTTGAAGGCTCACTGTCTCCCACAACTTCCTAAATTCATGCCATTGATCGTTGAAGTATTGCAAGAACAAGTGGACCATCTTCAAAATAACCCTCCAGAACATATGACTGTGGCTGCTATATCTGGTAAGCTTAATAAGCATATGATCAAGACAATTGTAATAGTTTCTTTTATCAAATTTATCCAGTGTTTTATATTGATTTTTTTTTTCCTTTTTCTAATATAAACCAAGTTTAGATTATTATAGAATTGTAGTTTAAATTATTTGTTTGCTAATATCATAGACTAAGTAACATACATGGACCATGGGGAAAAGTTATTAATGCAGTAATCATAACGTAAGAAAGAATATTTCGTTGCTCAAAACACAAGAGAAAACAGCCTACATAGCAGAATCTTTTTTTTGCCATCTGCCTGGCTGTGTTTTATGTGTTTTAGTACACAAAAATAGTATATTTCAAGTTTAAGTAGAATAGTTTCTTTTGTGTTCGTTACTAAATAAAGAACCCAATTTATCAAGCATAGCTTAGCGTTTGCCAATACCTTTATTTATGATTTCTTTAGATATTCGCTTCAAAAGTATAATATGAAAATATCATCTTCGTGACATGAAAAAGCGAGTAGAACTTCGTTGTTTATTGTTGTTGATCGCGAATTATAAGATTATTGTTTCTGCTTATTTTATCTTAGCTCTAATATGATGCCGGTTTACTTGAGTTGTATGAGATGCATAGTTTATATATATATATATACATAAGTTATTTAGTGTATCTATATACGGCGTATTATTTTGATAAATTAAAACTAAAAACTGAAGTGATTTTTGTTTTGATTTGATGAATTTTATATTATAGATAATTATCTGGATAATAAGTGTTTATACTTATTATCTCAATATCTTATGTGTAGACAATACCGCCGTATAAACATGGTAGGAGATTGTATTCAATATTAACATATATCTATCTTTTATTAATAGGATTACAAAAACTGCTTGAGTCCTTGCCTTTGTTTCTGGGTCCATATTTAGTCAACATAATGTCCTTGCTGAGCACTTTACACACTCGTGTACGCACATATGTTGAGGAAAATACACAAGCTACACAAGTGGTCACACAGAAGCTTACACAAATCTGGTCTACAATGGCTACTCAAGTGCCAGTTCGTGTTTTGGTTCCCTGTTGCGAAAAAACCTATAAAAAGCTTCTAGAAAGTAAAAGGTATACAGAAGTGCCTGTTTTAATGGAAATGCTATCCGAAAGCATTCGCAACACAAAAACAACAGATCTGGCAATACTGCAGACAGAATTCAGTAACTTATTCTTGCAAACAATTTCATACCGTATTATGTTGGCTGAAACTAATATGAGTAGAGAGAAAATTTACAGCAATGAATCTACAATTTTGGATGCTTTGGGTACCTGGGTTTTGAAATTGTCTGAAAGCTATTTTCGCTTGTATTATCAACGCATACACAAATGGGCGTTTATTGATGTGGCCACAAGTGAGTCCCAACTGACTTACTTCCTATTAACGCTTAAAATATCAAGTGCCTTGAAGTCACTTTTCGTGCTCTTTGCGAATGACTTTATTGATGACGCCGCCACTATACTCAAAACTTATAACAGTGATGATAACGCAGAACTGTTGCAAACCATAGTAAAAGTGTTGTATAATGTGTTCCTGTATGATACCAAGGCTTTTATTAATACACATCGTTTTGAGATACTAATGCAACCATTGGTGAATTTGTTGGAGTTAAATTTTCTAGCACAGGATACAGAACAACAAAAATTACTAAATAAATGTTTGAGTCAACTGGCAATCGTGTCTCCCAGCGATGTACACAGAAAAGAACTGGTTTATCAAGTACTTTTGAAAACTCGTTCTAATAGCGCAACAACACAAATTTGGGCTTTCAGCTGTTGCGTTGAAATTGCGCGAAGCCTGGGAGAGGACTTCCGTTCATTGTTCCCGGAAGTTATACCTTTCATAGCAGAACTGTTTGAAGACGATGATCCAGAGGTTGAAAAGAGTGTGCGAAAACAAGTCCAACAATTGGAAGGTATAATTGGTGAATCATTACAGAAATACTTATAGAGGATTCAATTATTGATATGTGTATGTAATAAAATTTAACTCTAAGATTACATAAACAACATTTTATTATGAATGAATAAAGTAAATCTGAATAATTTTTTTTTGTATTTCATTATTTATTAACAGTATAAATATTAGAATTGTTTAAACGAGGTATTGATTTTGCCAGATCTCCATTTATTTTCAACTGTGGTGTTTCAGGATCTTCCTTCTCCTCCTCCTCATCAATAATACTGATATCCCTAATAGAAGGTCTATGACTTCGGCGCCAACCTTATTGATAATATAATAAAAACATTATATGCATAATGATATCATTTTGTTTTGTTACCTTCTAAGACTTGTGGTGGTTGCTTGGTTTTATTAAGTAGTTTGGTGCCGGTGACTGAAATAAGTATAGCGCCTATGGGGGCGGTAAGCACTATACTTAACACGCTTATCGTTTGCACAATGTTAGCATATTCCTTAAGCGCATCAGAAGCATCTGGCTTTAGACTGCGTAATGCTACAGGTCCTAATGCGGCTTGCACTGTTGCTTTAGACATCCATGAAAGAGCGACGAAAAATTTTTCCTTGGTATTCAGACGATCGCCGAATGCGATTCCTGCCGTGCAAAAAATTCGTATAATGATGCCAATACACAGACAGCCTACTCCCGTATATACCAAATCCCCCTCAAGTTCCCAAATCTGTTGATTAGGAATACGATTGACAAACGGTTAAGGCTTACCATATGAAACTTACCTTAACAGTCGAACCGGTAAGACCAAATAAAATTGGTTCAAAAATCATCCAAAATATTTCAAAAGCTGTACCTACTGGATTGTCATCCACTTCCCAGCCTTGTTTACACCAAAACAAGTTGGAAATAAAGGCAGAAAATACTACAGCCAAAGGACCTGCACCTTCATAACCGATTTTATCACTGCCATAGATTGCTACAAGGCCTCCCGCGAACAGTAATATGGTACGCAGAGGAACAACATAAGGATCACCTTTTTCAGGAAAGATGCGAGCCATATTACCCCAAACAACACCGAATCCTAAGCCTCCAATGACACACACCGGAGCTTGAGAGATTATATAAGCCATGCTGCCATTTTCACTGAAGAGAATGCTGCTAATGATGCCAAAGAGCGCAACAGACAAAGCGTCGTCTATACCAGCAACAGCAACTATAAGCGTGGGAATGCCTTTCGCCACACCGTACCCTTTGGTACGCAATCGAAAAAGACAAGGCACTACAACCGCTGGAGAGACAGCAGCTACAATGGATCCTAGCAAAAAAGACCACATCCAAGGTAAATTTAGTAAAAAATGTGTACTTATGGCCATCACTAAGCCTTCCGTAAACCACGGAATTACACCTAGCTTTAATATAGTCTTGTAAACTTTACGAAAAGCATCTGGTTCCATTTCAAGTCCAGCACGTGTTAAAATTATAGTCAATGCAAATTTTCTCAAATGTGATGTCACATGGGTTATATCACCATCTAAGCTTACCCATCCAACATTCTTCAAAAAAGAGAAATACATATGAAATTTTCATTGAAAAATTTTAATTTGCAAAAAAATTACCTGAAAAATTATACCAACAAATAACATCCCAATCAGCCTGGGCAATTGCATCAATGATATCAGATACCCTCCAAAATTAGCGGCTACTGTCAGCACAACTAAGCCAAATAATTGTCCTCCAGGAGCTGCGGAATCTCCAATTATCACATAAGCGGTTATCCATATTAATATACCAATAAATATTAAGGTCGCTAGACGTGAAAATTGCCGAAAATTCGGACACAAAGGATAAGGGAATAATTTCTGCCAAAATGGCGGTTCCCAAGTAGGTGCTTCATCGCCACCACGACATTTTAGACAAAAATTGTATAACCAACTTCGTTCTATGTGATGAAATCCATCTGACTGATGTTCAATTGAAATTTTAGGATAGATGTCGTGTTGATTTTCCAAAGTATTATTTTTGCATGAACGATTATCTGCAACAAAAAGTATATAATAAAAAAATAAATTCACCAAACTTTCCATCACTTAATGAACTAAGTTCAACCATAAAAAAGTTATATTGAGCTCATTAAAAAATTCAAGAGTGTGAAGTTTAGGCGATAAAAAAATTATGCTTAAGCACAATAAGAGAAAAAGTGTTCGTCACTATCGAAAATTGTTTTAATTGCTTGTAATAATTTCATTTACAAACATTCCATTCATTAAAATTTATTGTTGACGATATTCAATCATTAAATTGTTACAATGTTATCATTTAAATGAAAAAACCTCACACTTTTGGCAATTTTTTAATTACTGCACACACCAAATGATAAAAATAACAAACAAATTTAATTTCCCCCTTGTGAGTGAGAGGGTTAAAGAAGTGGCAATACTTCAAATGTATACTATTTTTAGTAAAATGAATGGCTTAGGCAGGGTCACGTACCACTATATATGGAAGAGTGATCACAATCAATTTCCGGTCCGGCATTGGTTAAAATACTTTTACGGCGCATGGGTCCTGATTCCATATGACCAGGTAGTGAAATCTAATTGAATGAATAATATACCTTATGAATGTATACATATGTATATTCATACAATTATATTTTTTATATATAATATTTTTTTCACACCTGTGATATTTTACGTGTTTTGGAGACTGAGCTTTCATAGGATGGATTATCATAGGCTCCTGTCAACCCCAATCTATGTTCTAGTCCTTGATCTGAGGCTATGCTTACTCTCCTCTTTGGCTGGTTTTCCACCACTAAAGAGTCTTTCATGATGCCTGCCGTATGAGGATATGGTAAAGCGAAAGTGCGAGTTTGCTCAGCTACGATCACTGGCTCAGTTGGATCACTGGTGAGAGTCATGGCGCACGTACATATATGTTGATATTCAATCACAAACTGTTTTTATTTTCAAATGAATTCTATTATTTTTTATTATAGCTCGATTATCAATGCCAACATTTGATAGCTAATGTATTGAAGAGACGTCGATCGTTAGTTAAGTTTTTCTTCGTTTCGTGTTGTTAAGTTTGAAGTACTTTTAGCGACTGCGACTGACTGTTTATGTTGGTTGTTTTTTTTAAAGGTTTTTAGGAAGGCAGTAGCTGAAATAATGAAAGTGCTTAAATGAATATAAATATTGATTTTTACTGACAACTTGTTGAAATAAAGAAAATTAGTATTAATCAACTTCAATTATATGAGATTTGAATCAACAGTTGATTTTTTCCGCCATATCACATGCCTTCCTTTCTGATAATAAAATAAACAAAATGTTGTAAGAGTAAAACAAACATTTAAGTATTTAAACAAAATCTACTCGTGACACCAATCAATCGAAGGGCTCACGTGCTGTCAGCTTCATCGAAATATTCATAAGAATATTGAAACATTATTTTTCTTTAATACATGTAAACTTTTTTAATTATCGGTTTGAATATGATTTTAATAGCAAATTTATTTAGAATGATTCATTTTGACGGGTGACTGAGTTTACGTATTGATTTCATGTATCCATATGTATATACAATAAGTGTTTGCAAGTTTAAGCACGTATCAAGAGAATTAAAGCAAAGGTTGTACAAGTTTTAATATGCAAAAGCTATAAATGGTAAAAGGTTTAAGAGGTTTTACATAATTAAACGTAAAGAAGAAATTTATATACATTTAGATCATATAATAAATAAAACTAGAGTTATTTTAACTAGTTTTCTTTTCTTTTGTCTCCATCTGATAGCCTCGAAACGAATGTTGGTTCTTTTCTTTAGTTTATATATGTATATATAAATAATATTATTAATTAAGTTAACACTAGACATATTCTTAAAGACTTTGTTTGTCCGTTAGAAAATTTTAACATTTTTATCCAACTTGTGCTTCTATGAATGAGCTCTATTGAACAAATAGTGACTCTTACGCATTGAACACATTCGATAATGAATGATCATAGATAGTTTATTGGAAAGAGAGATGTTCACACATGCGCAAATACTGAACGAATG
>JXHJ01013523.1:0-16891 GCA_001014935.1 Liriomyza trifolii | reverse complement strand
CTCAATAATTTTTTATTTTCTATGACTTCTTCAAATTGCTACTTAAAGAAAAAAGAGCAAACCTTTATAACACATTAATTCCCACTTAATAGTAAACAGCATTTTTAATTGAGGACTGATGTGTGAATAATATTCTTTGTGAACCAGTATGAACTTTTATATTCTGCAATATTACTATTATATCTCTTCAATTTCTCTTTGTATAAATATTGGTTTTCAATGTAGTCTAATTCTTTCTCAAATAAGTTTGTATTTCGATATGATTACTGAGCTTAACAAAATATTATTACTCTGGATTATTTGGAAATTAGTTCTCGTTAATATTTCATATGATTTTCTTTTCATATTGAATTGTTATTGTTACAAATGAATGAAAAACGCTTAAATTGTAAATTGAGATCTCTAATGTCTAAAGAGAGAAAGTATTGTAAAAATTGTATAAATAATGCGATTTGGATGCGCTAAATCAACATAATTTGCCAAGGCTCATTTGGGTGCTTCAATTGAATTGCAATCTTTCTAATAGTCAGAAAGGAATCCGAGTAACTACAAAGAATGCATGAATGACGACAATGATTATGTTTCACATCGATTTTGAATTGTGCCAAGAAATTTGTTTTGCTTTGTAGTCAATTTGTTACGCCAAACAGCCAAATAGCGTTCATTCGTTCGTTCGTTCACAGCTCAGTTTAAAACTCCTGTTCATATCTATCAATCTCTCATGGGAAGCATTTGTTCACTTGCTTGTTAACAAGGGGTGCAACAACAATCCAGTATGATAATCGAAAATTCTTCTTCTTTTGCTATGCTTTTCTAACAGTCTGACATCCACCATTTTTTTTTTTTTTTAACTGGGAACTGATTGATAACTATGCATGTTCCCAACGCATCCTTCTACTGAATGCACGCGTTGAGCTCGGAACAAATTTCTGCATACGCTGCGATTTAGTCACGCTAACAAGTCGCCTCTGCCAACTTTTCAAATTCTTCAAAATTCATTCAAAGACATTCATTCTTTCACCATGGCCAGCCAAAATTTCATACTTAACATATTTTATAACCATACGCCAACATTCGTCACTCACGTGCCTTTTCTAATGTGTAAAATGAATGTATGATACGATCATTTTCATTTCATTGAATATAATTATATACCTGTTTAAAAAAAAATACCGAAATAAATTCAAACAAATTTCTCAAAATGATTCTCTTACGAGTACTGAAAATATGCATTTTTATATTTTTATGTCAACTTTAAGTTTGGGAATATTTGAAATATAATACATTCCTTAGAAATATATTATGATTTAAAAAAATATTTTGAAATTTTGTTGTACTGTCAAGGAATTTAATTGGTATTTTTACTTTTAGTGTCATTATCACACATTAAAGATCCTTAAATAACTTTAAAACTTCAGCGATTTCTTTTTGAGAGACTTCTTAGGATACTAAATTTTGCAATCATTCTGATGAACCAAAATTATCCTTTGACATTACCACTCATAGTTTGGCATACATATATTCGGTCACTAATTCACTGGAAACAGTTTATAAAACTAATAAATATATTGTACTCATTGAAAAAATTTGGCACGACTTTGTTAACAGACCTCTTGATGCAATGTGTTTTTCCAAAAGCTCTGATACTTATTAACAAAAAATTAAACATGCTAATATTTGACTTCAATTCAATGCATAGTATTAATTATTCTTCCGAAAAAATTGAGAATTTTTTTGAGATTATACCTACTAATGTTAAAAAATGTTTCGCAAAAAAAAAAATTCAACCTTTGACGAGTCGTCAAAAAAATTCTGGATATACTTAGGAATTTTGTATGGTTGTTATTTAAGTCCTTCCGAAAGGTTGTATATTTTCTGAGCAGTTATGCAAATCCGGAAGGAAATGAAAATTTTAGTTGGAAAACTCTGCCCAAAACCCTCCTTTCGAAATGTAATGTATTTTTAATTGATACAAAAAACGCCCTGCCGCCATTGTCATAAATATGAAGTAGAAGTGCCAACGCCTACTTAGTAATAAGTAGCAACATCATTATTTGAGTAACACTTAATAGACCAACAACAACTATAAAAAAATAGCAACCTGACAAGCAACAGATCCAATTGTTATTTTGGAGCTGGTTTGTTGTTATTGTTGTTTGTTTAATTTTGTTTTCTTTGCTTGTTTTTCTATGGGAAATTCCATTTCCATTTACCGCCCACAATGCCCACAGCAAATAAACGAAACGAAATGAAATGAGGTATCGTAATGTAAGTGATTCTTTGCTGTCAAGTATGCAAATTAGTATTTGCATGCTATTCGTTGTACGAAACAACATGTTAACAACAACAGTGGCAATAAATAGCATAAGCAATAAGTATAGTATCTACATAAGAACGAAGGGTTGTCAAAATCGTGGAAGGGAGCATTCATCCATTTATTCATCTGTTTATATCTCATGGTTGTGTTTTTCGTGACGCTCCGTTGACTACATCAAATCTGTGCAGAATCATCTTGGCTTGGAGGCGTTTAATTTACACCATTATAAGTACTTTTTGTTCCTTTTACTCTTATTGTTGTTGGAGCTGAGCAACATTGCAACGAACACAACAATCATTGCCAAAAGCGGCCTTTGTAAATTGGCTCTCTTAATTTTTATGCCACCTTTTATTGCGTCAGATATTTTATACATGCCATTAGTTTAAGCACTTTAACCCACGTTACCGTCAAGTCAAGCATTGTGTTTGGTTGAGAGATCGT
The DNA here is from genome assembly GCA_001014935.1 of Liriomyza trifolii. Lineage (NCBI taxonomy): Eukaryota > Metazoa > Arthropoda > Insecta > Diptera > Agromyzidae > Liriomyza > Liriomyza trifolii. Next base: position 14,133 of record JXHJ01013523.1, on the reverse strand, counting down.
TACGTTGTGTTGTGTTGAGTTTCGTTTCATTTTGTTTATACATATATTAATTTATGTAGCAAAAGTCAACCGTTACGTAAAATATCTATCTACAAAACCCATAATTTTCCATGTTTATTATGCATTAAGAATAAATGGTTTATTCCCATCGCCTCAGGATCTTTTATGAATTTTGGCGACCATAAAATTTTTCGCTTATTAAAATTAAAATATCTACTTATCAAAAGGATTTATATACCTAAGAATTTAAATCAATTTACACAAACGCCCCTACTGGTTTTTATAAATTAGAACAAGAGTACTAAAAATACTAATTGACAACATTTGTGTATGTACATAATTATTAACTGATTATTATATGTACTAAAAATATGATTAAGACAATTTATTGGAGAATTATTTACGGTTCATAACAAATGAATACTTTTTAGTACAAAAATGCATATTAAAAATCTGAAAAGTCAGTCTTTATAGAACACTTGGCCAATATGATGCTTATGTTGATTCTAATGGGCATCTGCCAACTAAGTCAATAAACCTGGACACCTAAAATCTGACGTAAAGAAACTTATGCATGTATACATGGAAGTAGAGTTGTTTTTATCTGTATGTGTGTGTTTGTTTATTTTTTATTCTATATGTACATAACTTTGTCTTCTTTTTTATAAATGGCCGTAAAAGTTTATGGAGTGTTGTAACTTGAAAACGATAAAGAGTCAAAGTAACACGTATACCGAAATACAGAGAGAAAGGCAAAGAGAGAGATGGGGAGTCAGGCAGACAGACAGACATACAGACATAGATTATGGTAGTTGTATGCGCTTATTATAGAATAGACCGCAAGGAGCCACACGGCACACGTATCATAACAACAAAATGGTACATCAATTCAATTTTTAGTTTGAGTGTATGAGTAGCTACAGTTAGTATTAAATTTACTATCGTTGGCTACCAAATGGTAGCTAGCTGTAAAATTTCATTTCATAAAAGTGACTGTCATCCCTCTTAAACTTTGAACTTTGTCGTTTGTTTCATTTTGTCAGCACGGATGTGCATTGTATGTATTGCCTGCCCTGCCACCATCCAACCTACCAGCCAACCAACCAACCAACCAACCAACCAGCAATGCAGCCAGCCAGCATCCATTGCAATGGGCTTTTGTTTGTTGAAACGCTTACATAAAAACTCAAAACTCGCTACTCAAACTCAAGCACAAATTGCGGTTGCTCTGACTCAATAAAGACACCACAATTCAAACATATAAAAATTATGGTTTAAGTTTTGTAACATAAAGGCGCTTCCTACTTCTCTTCCGTCCCCTTTCGGCCTTGCCTAACTGAAAAGGCAAACAACATTTTCAACTACTCAACAATATTTGATATCAAAACAGGTACGAATTACCATTTGCTTCAGAGGACAAATAGGATTTTAAAGAAAAAAAAAAAGAAAAAATTTCACAAATTTCAAATTGTATGGTATCACAAAAATTGATAAACATACTTTATTTGAAATATCAATCAAAATCAAACCAATTACTCACTAACAATAATTAAAAGATAACTTAATGTAGATATGATAGAAAATTCTGCTCTTGAAGTCAAACAAGTATTTAAATTTATTTTGCATCTCCAAGGTTATAAGAATCCTTCACTGTTGCCACTATTTGTTGTTATGCATAAATATGTATGTACTATGTGTGTATGGATGTACGCAGGTATGACTCGATCGAGGCTGGTTCTTTTATACACAGTTCCATTGGATTTAACGGAAGCAAGCTTACTCGTTAAATGCCACACTCTGTATTTCATTGGACCACCTAATCTCACCTATAAGTATAACAACCAACAATACACAGCAAATCACAATCACAATTTCAGCCAGCAAGCTAGCAACAATGGAAAAATAATAACAATAATAATCATAATAATTGAAACAAGAGATTGTCATGTGGAACAAGAGTCATAATGAAGAGACAAGCGGATTAGGCACAAAGAGTGTGCCTGTATGTATGTATGTGAAGGCTGCCAGGTGACTACATAAATCTTGTTGCTGCTTCACGGAAACGCTTAACTGTCAAGCGGCACAAAAACACAATTCGTACGCTGTTGAGAAAAAGTTACTTTTGTTGCGGTTACATTTATGGCAGAAAAATGTTACCTATTATGGCACAACTTTTGCCTCACTATTTTTCAGCTAAATCGTGAGTGTAAAAGTTCTTGTCACACTACTTACTCAATTAACTCTTTGCAGCAGCCGTTTAATTTTTCCACCAAAACGACCAACTTTTTTGACTTCAAATAAAGTCACAAAACCCTAACCGGAGTTCAATAAAATTATGTATGTATGTTTGTTTTTCAATTTTTCATAAATCATCAAGTTTAATATCAAAACTTTTAGCACATTTTTTGGCAAAATCTCAACATAAAAAAGGGGGAAACACCAGCAAGCAACTGCTCAACATGATCAGTTAAGTTATGCAAGAAGTAAAGAAGATTTACGCATATTTCTAATATGAACGAACAACACTTTTTTTTACAGCCTTAAATCATGCTACGAAAAATATTCAATTATTTATATAATAATATTTGTAACGTTTAACTACCTTAAGTTGTCTGAAGCAGAAATAAAGCTGCTAAATGTACAAATTTGTAATCAACATACACAATAAACGCCATAAATAATAATACTCGTACTTACATACCTTCATACCTACACACATACATACATACATACATTGTAGGTAGCTCGTAGGATATAAATAAACGAAACGAGTACAATTCGAGCCCTTCCAATGACAAAAAGCAAATTCACGTGCCAGTGGCGCTTTCTCATGCGTTTGAATCTATTCAAGCGAAAATAAACAAATTGTCTGCTATAATAGAATTATGCACATTCACATGTAGCAGCATTATTTAGAAATTTGGCATACCGAGGCAAGTGAGTCCAATGCGTGATTTCTCTCTTTTCTTTTTTTCCTTTTTTCTATGTTTTTCTACATTATTGAGCGTTGATTTTGTCGCATTTGCGTTCGGAGCAAAAAAGACTGTCATTTCTATGAACAAGTGACATTTTTAAGTGCATAATTTTTTTTTTTTTTTAATTATGTGTGATGAATTTTTGTTAACAATTATCTCAATACTTCATAAAGTCAGTTTTTCAATATTAATGTGACGCATTTTTGTTAACACTTTAACAATTATTTTNTACTTCATAAAGTCAGTTTTTCAATATTAATGTGACGCATTTTTGTTAACACTTTAGGAATTATTTCATAAAGATTATTACTTTTAATGCTATTATTTGTCACTATTGCAATTCTTTCATGTACACCCCACATTTGCACATACATACATATATGNCACACACATACATATAGATGTGTGCAATATTTAAATACATATGTAGATGATTGGCTTTAGACGCGACAGTCGCCACACACATGCATGTATGGATAAAGCACTTATGCTGGAGCTGGCGCTGAAGCTGAGCGAGCTGGCGCAAGTGCGAGCTTTCACTCTTGGGCTCTCAAAATTCCGGGATTGCGTTGATATAAATTTTCAAAATTGTTGGGTCAATCCATTCATCAGAAAAAGTGAGTTATAATGCAAAAAATCATGCGTTGTTCAGAATAGTCTATGACGGATCGTTTAATTACTGAAGTGAATTTTTTCTAACCTTTCCTTTGCTCTTATTATTCCGGGAATCCCGGGATATGATTTTTCAGTTTCCCTAATCCCGAGTATTTAATCACAGTCCGGGAGTGGAAGCTCTAGTGGACATTGAGCAACAAACGCAGATTGTAATTTCGTTAAGTGGTCATTTCTCATTTTAATGTTCATAATTTTCATGATGACATATAAACATTTTCATTATAAATAAATGCTCGATGCCTGCCATTTTTCTACCCCTTGGCGTTGTCGCTCTTACTCATGCTCTTGCTCCTGCTCCTACTCTTGTTTTTTTTAATGTGTCGCACACATATGCGCTCTCACAATGACCTTAGACAATTCTCACATTATTTCTTATTGGTGAAACTTTTCTCATACAACATAAATTATTTTATTCATATGTTAATGGTTATTTATGCATGTACATAAATTAATGTGTAGTAACTTTTGCACAATTTGTTGCATACTTACAGGCATATTTTTCTACACTATAAAAGGCAAATCGAAGCCTTTTTAAAAACTACAAAGAAAATTAATTTTTGTTATTCAAAAACTTTACTCGTATGAGTAACCACAAATCCAAATATATGTATATTCTTATTATTCATGTTGTTTTTTTATTTAATAATTGTGAGAAAAGTTATAAAGAATGTAAAAGTTGTAGTATATTCTTAACGTTTTTTATAATAAAAGAATCTCTTTGTTATATTGTCCTTAATATTATATTTTTTATATTTTTGTAATAAAGAATATAATTTTGAATTAGTAACGGTAAAACTTGAATATAATTGTTAAAATGTGCAAATGTTGAAAACTGTGAGAAAGTTGTTCATATGAAAATTGACATAATTTCTACAATCAAATTACAACCACAATAATATAATGTTATTTGTTGGACAATACTTAAAAGAAAAAACTCAAAACAAAAAGAAATAATAATATAGTGAAAATAGTAACAACAACTACATAAAATGAAGAACATATAAAGATAAGAATGAGCAGCTTCTTCTGCTCTGCTTAGTGAAATCATCATAAAAAATAATATTATGCAAATTTTTATTATTTGATTATGCAAATGTCTACGCTTGACGACCCCTGGCATAAGGACTTGCTAACTACCCATGTACTTCCTGAGCTTGAACTTTCTATCGCTCTTTACCCTCAGCACGCGAAAAGTGTCTATTGTTGATAGTTTTCTTCTGTCATCATACTGAGAAAAAAATCGTTTATTTTGTGGTTTTTGTTTTTTCAATAAGTTTCTAAGTTAGATAGAGTATGTTTCGTTATTTCTTATTATGCACGTCTATATATTTTTTATCTATTTTTTATTGCCTTTTTCCGTTGATTTCACTCATTCAAATACATTACTATCAAGAGGGGAAACAAATTGTTAAAGTATTCATATAATGTCCTCTTTAATACAATTTAATACCACTATATATTTCAAAGCGTACCAACATATCATACATATGTGTAACAAAATAACTATTAATGTCAAAAACTACAGTGAAAACTACCAATGCATTAAGTTTTAAATCAATACAAAAATATGATTATCAACTGTAGTTGAGTGAAGAATCCTCTTAAGCAAAAATTTAGCCCTTAGGTCTTAATATATAATTGAATCTTTAAATGATTCACTTAAATGTACATATTAAATTCACTATTTGTGTGAACTAAATCTTAATTTCAATATTGGTTTATTAGTTTACTAAATTTAGCATAATTTTGCTTTGTTTCTTTGCTCTTTAAGTCTTTGTTTAAAGTATATTTATAAATATTGTATTCAAATCAAGAATATTTGTGCTAAATACCATTTTGAATTATTTATTTGAAAATCTCAGTACAATATTCACAATTGATTCATTTGTCGTTATTTTTAACTTCGAATAAACATGAAAAGGACATTTTTTCTAATTATAGTAATATGTATAAATTTTTATTTTCTAGAGTAGAACGCAGTGTAGTGTCAGACAATAAATTTCATAATTACATAAAAACACTGCTCAAATTAAGACACGTAGATAGATAACGTGACACTTGTTATAAATTGTTTCTTATCTAGAAATTTGTCAAATATCTAGTGTATATTAAAATAAATTACATCACAGACGTGAGAATGATTTTTTTATTTCAATTTTAGGTGAATTCATGATGTATAAAATTATGCTAACTTGGCAATATAAAGTTTACTAAAATATACTTATTTTAAAAAATTAAAACAGCAATTCAAGCAAGGCTGAAAAACGAATTGATAATAAAGANCTTATTTTAAAAAATTAAAACAGCAATTCAAGTAAGGCTGAAAAACGAATTGATAATAAAAGAAAACATTTTCAAGGAAAATTTGGTTTATTACGAACATTAAATCGTCGTGGCCAAGTCTATAGTCAAAAAAAAATATTTGTTAAAAAAGCACTATCTATTAAGAGCAAGTGTAAACAATGTAGTTAGTGGTTATAGATTGAGTCGAGTTAACAAAAACCACTGAAATGTACTTAGTTGGTCCGAAGTCATCAATCAACAAGAAATATGACATAAATCAAAACAAAGGACTTTGTTTAGTGTGACAAAAGATGTCTGTTCAATTAAAGCAAAACACAGCTAGAAAAAAGCTTACTGATACCAAATGATTTATGCTTTAATAATACTTGTTTTTATTGTTAAAAGCAACAAAACAACTATATACATATATATAAAAAAAATAGTTAACTCAACACGTTAGCAGCCAGCATATACAAATTGATTCTGTGTATTTTTGTTGCATCCTATGTGACTTACATATGTGCACGCCAAGAGATCGTCCATACGGCTTGCCACATAACACACATGTTGTTACGAATACCTACGTATGTTGCCTGCAAGCACTATCGTTTTCCATCTTTCTTCATTGTGTATTCCTACTTTACTGCTTTCCACTTTTTAGCGCCATTTTAAAGGAATGCTTCTTGGCAGCGCCAACACTGTGGCCCAATCAACTCACAGCTTTGGCAACGCCAGTTACATGCTCCTTGTTGCCTTAATGGCTACTCTGGCTCCGCCCACGCTGATTGCTCTGTGCGCATGAGCTTTTCCAAAACCTCACAAACTTATAGTCACCATCAAGGTGGAAATATTAACGGAACGCCGGATTTTAAAATCAAAATATGTCGAAGGTTTTTGCTATTTCTAGTGTGCTTCGGCCAAAGTTCTACTATTCGGCTTCGGCCAAAAATTGATTTTTTTTTTTAATTTTGTGAAAAATATATATAAATATTAGTTTGTAAGTGCTGTACAAAATTATCAAAAAGTGAGAAAAAAACTGTTGGAGTTGAACTTTTTACATACTTTTGGGCCTGAATTTTTTATGTAAGAAGATTTTGGTTCAACTCCGACATACGTTGAAATTATATATGNGGTTCAACTCCGACATATGTACGTTGAAATTATATATGTATTATCTCCAAATTTTCAAATCAGTATTCATGAATGATTTTTATGATTAAACAGCTGTTGTTTAATTCTTTTTGGCGACTACAACAAAATAATCTTTTAATTATTTTTCAAGTTTTTCAAGTGCCAATCTTTGACAGCTTGTGTCTGTTGTCGCTTATGTACTTATGTGTGTTTGCATTTTAGTGTTGTTGTTAGGATTGTTGCTTTTTTCCAAAAGGGGTTCAAAGTTTCTTGTGGCAAAGAGAGCAGTTAGTCTGCCGTCCAGTAATAATTGCTAAAAAACGTAATCTGCGTAAAATCCCTCAATTCAATTTTACGCTTTTACGAATCCTGTTTTGTGTTGAACAGTGTTAACATGATTGCCAAGTGTCAATGCGTATTATGACAAGTGCAACTGTTGTCACCACAAACTCAATACGCATCACTTCATCTTTCTTCTGGCTTAATTCTTTCTGAAAATATCCTACTTTGTTGCATGTTACTTAAAAATCTATAAAAAAATGATGTTTCTACATAAAACCCTTTAAGTATGCAATCAATTCCAAGTTATGTTCTTATTATCTCAACTTTGTTGATTTATCATGACACTTAAAAAGCGCTCTAAAGCCAGATTTTATACATTCATATAAAATATTGTGTACAAAAAATTCATTTGTTACAATTTTGGAGAATTTCAATCCAAAATACTTTTCAAAGCTAGAAAAAATGCGAACATTCCATATTTAAAACTCCTAGTTTGTATTAAATATCTTAACTTTATACTAAATATTGATCAANTGTATTAAATATCTTAACTTTATACTAAATATCGATCATCTTTAAGAGTTCATTCATCATCATTAAATTCTAGACATTTATAANTTCATTCATCATCATTAAATTCTACACATTTACCTATAATTTCTTTTTTAACCTTTTTTTAAATTTCTTATTTTTAATAAACTTATCAATAAACATATTATTTTTAACTTTGAACATCGCACAATTTATTTTGAAGTGTATATCTATGTATGTATGTATGTATTTCTAATGATATTGATACTAAAATCACCGCAGGTTTAGTGACAACAAAACATATACATAATAATTTGAGCTAAACGCTTTGAATTGATTTAATATATTTTTGAATAACTCTATTAATTGTGCAGAACAATCAAGAGAGAATAAGTATTTCATGTGAAAAAGAAGAACTTTGAAGCATTATGCAGTGGCACGTGCCAGCTATTAATTTATTGGCACACGCAAAAGTCATCAACTTTGTATACTGATAGCATTCATTTCTAGCCACAAACATCTACACCTCCAGCTCCGGCTGCGATTCTAAACATTTGTCAGTCTCATGTTAGGAAAGGTGCTTTCTTTCGCTATATACATATATGTATGTGTGTATGTATATATGTATTTGTGCATGTATACAAGTAAGTAGAAAGGAAGTAACAAAAACGACTTGGCATTTGGACAGACAGTCAAAGAATAAGTACGCGTGCCATTTATTGTTTTGTTTTTGTTTTGTTGTCACAATTATTTCTATTTAAGTACTTACTTTTGGCAGCGTTGATGTTTTCATAATCTCTGTCAAAAAGGACAAATTACTGTGATACCGGAAATCCGTTTCCGCCGCAGCTCTGTTGACTTACACATTTATCTCTTTGTGCGTTAACTAAGTGTGTACTAATCAGACTTATAGACAAACATCTAACAATAAAAAAAAGAATAAAAGAAAGCTGTATATCATAACAAATTGAAAAAAGCACGCGTTATATTTGCCACATAGTTTTCAGGCTTATTCCCTTTTGGGAGTTTGTCATATTTCTGCTTTATCTTTTACACGATTTCACATCCTTTTTGACAACTATACCTTTTAGCATTAAAATTTTACATAATTAATACAAACAAAAAACATCTTACATTAAAATATTATATATTCAATCATTATTTTGCTCATTAAATTTGAAAAAACCTTAAATATCAGATCGATTTTGAAGAATATTTTTAATAAAAAATTTCTTCTTTAACAAGGAAAGTCTTATGATAAGTCTATTGATAAAGCTTAAATTATCATAGTAAATTTTAACTTGTTCATGAGAAATTCATCATCAAAATAAACAGATGACACTTTCATGACCAATAGATATATCAAGTTGTCAGTAATGAGAGCCGGACGGAACTTAATCACGTATCTCGAATGCCAGTGGGTCATTTCCTCCAGTAACAACTACAGGTATCAACTGTTTGATGTATCAAAGAAACTGAAAGGGTAGCATATGAATCAAAAAAAATGTATACATACATATTTATGTACATATACGAAAAAAAGCATGGGGCCTGTTATGCCTCTAGGCTTCGTTTACAGCTCTATGCACACTGACAATAAGTGGACAATGATTGATAGTCAATAACAAATGCCTGGCTTCCAATCGATTATTGTTCTTGATTATGGGTATGGGCAGGTACGCCAAGGGCAATCAACATACTGGCACATTGATTATTTCACTTCAAGTCGGTCAATAATAGAAACCATTTACACTTGACTTCATTGCTTCAACTATTAATACTTAAGGTTAATATATTTTTTAAACAAATCATACTTTATTGTGCAAACTTATCATTGTTAAACAATTCAACCCCAACTCTCTAACTCCCTGTATCTTTCTCCCTCTTCATAATCAGATTATTATTTTAGCAAAATTTCAGACTATAAGGTGACAAAGTGTTGACAAATAATATTTATAAATAAAAAAATAACTATTAAACTTATAAGCTTATTATGTCAAGTGAATATTTAATAACTATACCCACACACATACAAAAAAAACATACATACACACCAATTTCAAATATGTTCCAGGGATGAAACAATTTTATATGATTATGCTTATTGTCATTGTCATTGGACGTTTCTAAGCAGCCTTACAAAAAGCAAAAACAATGATGGCAAATATTCAATCAATAGTTGAGAAATCTCAGAATTATATAATTACATTTTAAAAGGAAAATTTGGTTTTTTCTTAAAAATAATAAGCAAGTGTCAATTACTAGAGTATCAAATGTTATCTAACTCAATAACACATCTTTCCCTTTTCCATTTTTTAAGGATATTACCAGCATGGTCAGCAGTAGTTGATACAGTGAAAACTTTCATACATCTACTTGATTTTTTTGATAAAGAAGAAGATAAGAATTCAAGCTCCTTTAAATCCTCGAAGTAAGCTAAGGGTTATAAACTCAAAAACTTACAACTTTTANTTTTTGATAAAGAAGAAGATAAGAATTCAAGCTCCTTTAAATCCTCGAAGTAAGCTAAGGGTTATCAACTCAAAAAATTACAACTTACAACTTGATACACTCTTTCAAAGTCTCACATATAAATCAAAGCTTTTTCAAATATTTACATTTGAAATAAGAATTTTTGCTCTTAAAAAGTAATAATTCCCTCTTCTTTTTAATCAAAATAATTGAAGATTCTTTCAATATATTCCATATAATAATTTAAGATTTCAAATAAGAGTAAGAACTTCAGTAGTAGAAATCCCATTTGATAATTATTTGTAGGACCTTCAAATTTAAAACTATTTTTTATATCGATANAAGAGTAAGAACTTCAGTAGTAGAAATCCCATATGATAATTATATGTAGGACCTTCAAATTTAAAACTATTTTCTATATCGATTAGACAGGTTTGACTGTGTTCTCTGCCTGCCCAATAGTCATGACAGCATTTAACCCCTAAATGGTTTTCACATAAATTGATATTGGAAAATAAGCAAAAAAAAAGAAGAAGATTATTGAATTGGTTTGTTCCTTTGATACAGCATGTGTTAATGTCGCCTTGGGCAGCAACATTCATTTTAAAATCAAATCTGTATACAAAATAAATTATGTTTAAACAAAAAATAAAAAAAGTTAATTGTTCCAAGTATTTTTTAGTGACTAACAATAAAAACAAAACGAAGAAAGTACTTATTTTAGATGCCATGCTTATCTGATATCATTCAACCAAAATCAGTAGAAAGGAAGTCTTACTTAATAAATATGAAAGGCATTCACGCGTAAAGCATGAATCTGTTTGCTACAATTGATAAGCGCATTAATGAAATGCTTGATGTCGCTGCTAATTTAAAAATGAAAAAAACAACATTTTAAGTCATTTATCTTATTTGCTGGTACTTCTAAAAAGGAGCTCATTTTTATTAAATTTTTGAACATATTCAAAGCTTAGGCCAATTAAAAGCAATTGCTCAGAGCCTCACACTCGCATACATACATACATATTTTTGTATGTATGTTATAAGGTGGGAAATGTTCTTTTGGCAATCGGCTTTGCCTCATTTGGGAGAATATCAAAATATTATTTCTAGCAGATTGTGTTAGACGTATAGCGGCTTATTTTTTTGTTGCCTACAAACCGAACACATGCTGTGAAGCTGTTCTCGCGTAATGGTGCTTTTATATATCATAGGCTGCTTATCGACTCTTGGCACACATGCTGCTCGTTGTACTTGTTTTTTATACTTGGTTTAATTAGGGCAACCCAAAATATGCATTTAGGTATACATTTTTAAGTCAAAATAATATTTAGGAATTTGAAACATAAAAAACTTTATTGATGGAATTACAAGCAACAATTCACATTTCATTCATAAATCCTTTTATATGTTAAAAATTCCAAATACATTTTTGACTGAAAAATTTATAAATGCATATTTTTTGCCCTACTTCTAAACTTCAAGGCTACATGGTCACAAGCAAAACTTGGAGCCTTCGAAAAGGAAAAGAGGCAATCATTTTATAATAGATATATTTATTCATAGAAAAAGTAAACTATTTATGAAAACTACCACACCGTTAGTGGTGCAGAGTAAGTGAAAGGTGCTGGATAGGCAGCAGCATATCTGGCAGGTAAGGGAGCTGCAAATGATGCTGGAGCCACAGCATACGGCGCGGGTGCCACTACTCTAGAGAAAGCTGGTCTGGCTATGAGAGGAGCTGGTACAGGAGCACCAAATGGAACTGAAAGTGGTAGTGGTGCTGGTGCTGGTACTGGAACTGGAGCTACTAATGGAGCCGGTGCAGGAACTGGAGCTGCGAAAATGGGAGCTGTTGCTAGACCATTATATTGACGTGCAATGACTTGACTACTGGTCGCTGTGACAAAGGGAGCTGGAACTGGAGCGGCGAAAAGTGGTGCAGGTACAGGGGCAATTAACCCTGGTTTGGCGAGTGCACTTCCAATACAGGCAAGTATCAAAACGATCTAATAAAGTTTATTTCCATTAAATTGAATCTTACGATTGCTATCCTATTAATACTCACAAATTTTTGCATGTTGTTTGCTGTGTGTTGATAGTTGTTTGTTGGTGAACGAATTGAGTGATTTTGATGAAAATTTACTATGAGTTTAGGTATTTATACAAGTTCATTAAAAGGCAAAGAAACTCATCAATATGCAACTCAGGCTTGATTACAATTGGTTACAATTTCTTCATCAAATCATTCCGTCATTTGAAGGTTCAGTTTTTTCTGAGCATTGTTGAGATTAGATTTTTTAATAATACAAAACAAGTTACGCTAATAAAAAATTAAAAATTGTGTCCCTGCGTGTCAGTCCCAGATTTATGTATATCGCTATATCTCTTGAACTGAAGTTTTCTTTTATGCTTATTTTTACTTTACTTTACTTTCTTATAGAAAAATTACCAAATTTAATTTATGGTTCAGACTCACATCATTTCTCCTTTCTATAGCTNTTCTTATAGAAAAATTACCAAATTTAATTTATGGTTCAGACTCACATCATTTCTCCTTTCTATAGCTAAAACTTATAAAATTGTCATGTTTTTCTGGTTTGTTACTGAACTAAAACTTCTTAAATCGTGAACATATGAAAAATAATGATTAAAGATGAATAAAGTCTTCATAAATGTACCTCTAAAAGATCAGCACCTACCAAGTATGGAACTGTGACCTCTTTGGTCTATAATAATAAACAAGGCTGAGTAAGCTATGAGTTACTAAAATTCCCAAACGAATTTCTTATGAATGCACTTTAAATGTACTTTCAGTATAGTCCTTTTAGGGTCATGGGTATTGCATTAGCCACTATTTGTGGAAAATGCATTTAAGGTGTGGCAAACGATGCACATTGAGTATAAAGAGGTGTTAGAAATAATTTGAAAGGCAGTATGACACTTGCAGTGCCTCAGAATACATTAATTATTATCAGTCTCAGTTATCATGAAAAAGGTGGAGCTATAAAAGATTTTAAAACTAACAACATTTAATGTTTGTTTTCATGTTTCAGATTACCGTTTTCTTTATTTGCTGTAGTTATTTGCTGTATTTCAACAAAGGACTGTGTTTTGTGGAGGGTTCCGCATACGCCTTATTGCCAGGTGGCGCTGTTGTTACATCCTACAGTGATCATGTCTTCGCCAGAAATTACAATAATTTTTATTATCCTCAAAGATGGTATCCTTCATATTGGCCCTCCTATGATCCCTATCGATCGTTCGGATATCCCTACAACTTCGGTGTTAACTATGGTTATCGAACCGATGCTTGGTGATACTGGGACCGTAATATTGAAGTCTATAAAGGTCACTAAACTGCAGAAAATTTTTATTTCCACAAACCTTGACACAAATTAACTTTTACCAAAACTTAACATATACTTGAGGTATTCAAATTCATTGTAGCGGATTGCATGTCGTCACTCTTTAATATCTATTACTTACAATGCAGCCAATTATGTTGGCGATATATCCAACTACAGATACGTGACTTTACCTTAAACAATGAATATTTTCCTATTACAAAATAAGCTCACATAATTCAATTAAATTATCTGCAAAATTATTTTTATGTACTTTTCTTGTTTTTATATGCATTCAGAAAGCTTTTGTTCTAATAATATATCGTATAAATAAAAAATCTAGATATTTATCAAGTTGTTATACCCTTGGAAGACTTATGACCTTCAAAAGCCCTAATGGATGAAGAAATTGAAAATAAAGAAACGAATAATTGTAA
>JXHJ01013218.1:0-11221 GCA_001014935.1 Liriomyza trifolii | reverse complement strand
AACCTTTTCCTGTACTTTTACTGACAGATAAAAAACTTGCTTTCAATAAAGGTGCATATAAAACGTTTGTTAATGTTATTGTATTATTTCCTTGTTTTAATTTTACATTTCCTTTGCCCACCGCTTTCACCGACTCATTTCCCGCTAATTGGATTCTTTCATTACATTCTTCAATATATATAAAATTTTCTTTATTATTTGTCATATGTGATGATGCTCCACTGTCAATATACCACTTAGTTTTATGTATCTTGTCTTCATCGACTGTTGCTACCACTGACAATGAACACTCACCTCGTTTCTTCGGATTTCTACAAAATCTAGCAACGTGTCCTATCTTGCCACAAGCATAGCATTTTCTTTGCGGCATTTCACTTCTCTTTCCTCTCATTTCATTTTCAGTTTTGGACTTCGCAATAAATGCTTGTTGAGAATTTTTGGTATATGTTGTCCGTTCACTCTGTTCTTTCCTCTCAGCTTCTTCAAATAATTTTACCTTTAGGTTTTCAAAATTGGACATTATATCTCTTGTTTCCATTGCAATTACAAAATGTTCAAAACTTTTTGGAAGACTTGATAATAATATTATACATTTTACCTCATCGGGTAAAGTAATTTCTGCTTCTTCCAACATATCGTAAGTTTCACTAAACTTATTTAAATGTTTGGAAATCTCATCTCCTTCTGTCCTACTATAATATGAATATATTAAATTGTATTGTAAAGTACATTTCCAACAGGATGGACGGACGGACGGACGGTCACGTGTATTTGAATTTTTTAAGTGAAAATAATCAAGTCCCCAAAAGGTCTTGGGGGTCTACGGTCCGTCCTTTAAGGACGTACAAACACCGTGACAAAGTGAATATACCCTTTTCACTACGTGTGAAGGGTATAAAAAAGATGCAGAATTGAAGCGCAAACAGTCCCACACACTTGACACCCAATTTGAGATTATTTGAAAAAAAACTACAGTTTTTATGAACATATAAAAAAATGAGAAAAAAAGCTACTTTTTCAATGAATTTTTTAAAAAAAATTTCGAGTATGCAGAAATGATCCTTTATGTCTTATAAGCTTTCATGATTTTTTTTAATTTTATATCTCTAGCCGTTTCTAAGCTGTAGCGGTTCAATTTCTATATAATTCTTTATAATTTCCATAAAAAGAAGGAATGGCTTTCATTGCCGTATCTATATTTAAATTTGTCGTCATGTCTTCTATTTGATTATTATCTTCTACTTCCTCATCTTCTTCTTCTGAATAATATTTTTCTTTCTTATTGTCTAGTTTGGACAAGTCGTAGTTTCGTAGTTTTCTTCTTTAAAATGTGGGCCTTATGTCCTCCTCTTTTCTTCTTTTAGATTTTTATGCTGTTTTTTTTTTGGGGATTTTAGCTAATATTCTCTCCGTATAATTTATTTGTCTCTTTTTGTATGCTTCAATTGTTAGATTTTTCCTCTGTTGTACCGCTCAAGCGTTGTAGATTGGTGGCTTTTTTGTAGTTGGTATTATATTTTTTGTATAGTATTCCTCCATTTATATTGGTGTATATTTTTGACATTTTTTTTTCACCAACTTGCTGTTATCAACGGTGAGCAAATTTGGCTTGTTCAGAGTTATCTGAGACTGACAGGATCGCTATGAGGTGAGTGTCAGGGACATGGAAAGTCGTTTTTCTCCGTAAATAAGAGAGCTAGAGCAAAAAGGGCCTTAATATGTACCTCGAATATTAAAAGTAGATTTTCTCGGTTAGTAAGAGAGCTAGAGCAAAAAGGGCCTTAATTTGGTACTTCAAATATTAAAAGTCGTTTTTCTCGGTATATAACAGTCACCAATTCACTGCCAGCGCAAATGCCCATGCATTCAACGCTGTATTCACCAGTGTGACAGCGTAATAATAGTATTTACGTTGAGGGTATTCATAAGAAACTGTATCCCTTGCCGTCATTTGGTGGTAAGCCTGAAGATTGGCCATTATTTATGGTAAGTTTTGACGATACCACGAAGGAATTTGGATACAATAGTCGCCAAAATCTCATACGTCTTCAAAACGCCGTTCATGGTGAGGCAAAATCAGTCGTGGCATCACTATTGCTGTATCCAGACAACGTGCCACAAATAATGGAAGAGTTGCGTTTCAATTTTGGTCGCCCAGAAATACTGGTGCGATCACAGTTGCAACAACTACAACAGATGGCACCCATGATGAAAAGAGTTTATAAGGTGGATGCATCAGCACACCGTTAGTTGTATGGCCGTCGTCACTCTTTAGCAAATCAATACGATTTGCTATCAAAATATGCTCTAAACTGAGCATATACAAAAATTGTTCGGGCGACTTTCAAAAATCAAAAAACTAAAAATGCAAAGTTGTCAAGAATTCTGTCACACACCTTCATTCCAAATTTCAGATTTTTAGCTAATTTTTTAGTATTTTTAATTAATTTATCAAATTCGGGCAGAATTCATGCATCTTTTTCACACGCATGACTCTTATGTGAGTGCTGCGTCATACGCCAGCCGGCAGAGTCAAACTCATGTTATTGTTGTTTTCAATGCTTTTCTGTTGCGTAGAACTTCTTCCATACCAACGTACAAAGACGTTGTTGTATGTTATGACGCAGGGGACATTTAATATTTTTTGATCGGCCATTTACGTCAAAATAGTGCATATTTTGTTCTACAAAAAATGGACATATGCATTATTTTGACCTAAAGAACAATTCTGCATTAAAAAAAAAATATGATTATAATAGTGGTAAAAATGTTTGAACCCCTGCATAAATAAATTTTGTGGTACGTCACTTGTGATAGTACAACAAAACAGAGTTGCGATCAACTTGCATGATCTGTGGTAGAAGTGGTAACGCAGAAATTTGCAACAACAAATACATGGGAAGTGTTGAAAATGGGTAGGGTGAAAATAAATGGAGTGTTTGATGGCCTACAACAACCATTCGGCTGTCGGCAGAGCGATTGTTGTAATTTCTTACAACTACGACATGTATAATGCATCAACCTTGTATTCTATAAACCTTGGATAGCACCTATAAATGAAAACAATGTCGATGGTGTCATTCATTTGTCAAATAAAGTACGAAATATTGTTGCGCTTTTTAAAGCCGCCAAATGTGTGCAGCAATTGTTGAATCCAATGATTTTGGAACAATTATTGGCTTAATTGCCAAACTCTAAACAATTTGAATGGGCAAAACACGCAGCAACTATTGGATCGTATGCTACATTAGAGCATTTTTCCAGCTGGATAAGTGAGTTAGCCAGAGTTGTCTGTTTTATGCCTGTATTTCCAGTCGTGAGCCAAGGAGTAGTGTCTGCAAGAGCGAGTCATCAGTATCCTAACACGAAAAGGATTTTGCATGCATCTCAGGTGAAAGGTTGTGTAGTTTGCAAAGGTGAACATGCAATTCAGGATTGTGACATGTTCAAGGCCGCCGACGTGAACAAAAAATGAGATCATGTTAAGAAGAACAGACTGTGCATCTCATGTTTAAAATTTGGTCATAAATTGGTGAATTGTCATGTCAAAAGAACCTGTGATATTAATGGATGCAAACGAGTGCACAATAAATTGCTTCATGAACTCAAAACAGATCTTAGTAGAGCTAAAACGGCTGATAACGTCAACCGCGTATTTAATTTGCATTCAAATGAAATCAGCCAGCTGTTTCTTATTTTGCCAGTGCTTTTGAAAGGTCCAAAGGGTTGTAAAACTATTTATGCTATGTTTGATGAAGGTTCATCCATTACTCTTCTTGAGGAACGCATTGCACTTCAGCTGGGATTAAAAGGTCAGTCAAGTCCACTGTCATTGCAATGGTACAATGATCATGTCAAAACTGAGAGCACACGACGAGTAACTGCCGAGATAGCAGGAATTCATCATGACGCGAATACATATGTCATTAAAAATTTTCGAACCGTCAAAACACTTAGCTTTCCACACCAAACATTAATCAAAGAAAATTATGACAATTTGAAAGCGTTGACATTGGTGAATTACGAAAACGCTATACCGGTACTTTTGATTGGACTTGATAATTGCCATCTTGGTCTAGCAGGTGCATATATTGACTCGGAGCCAGAATCGCCAGTTGCCGCTAAAACTAAACTTGGTTGTTTTGCTTATGGTCCAACAGGGGGAAACACCCAGGCATGTGTTAGAGTTTGTCATGCTCGAGAAATGCAACCGATGAAGAAAATGCTCGAGTTGATGGAAAATTATCTCTCAATTGAAGATGATGGAGTCAAAGCTTATGCAGCGTTAGAATCAGACGAAAATATGCGTGCAAGGAAAATTCTAAAAGACACGACCAGACGTTTATCTGAATGCTATGAAACTGGTTTGTTGTGGCATGAAGACAACGTAACAATGCCAGACAGTCTCGATATTGCCGAAAATCGTCTAATAAAGGTTGAAAAACAAATGCAGAAGGACCCTTCGTACGCAAATATTTCCAGGAAATGCAAAAATATATAACAAACAATTATGCTCGACTGCTAAATGACGACGAGGGTGCGTTAGGAGAAGGTAAACGATGGTATCTTCCACACTTCGGAGTTGCGAACCCGAATAAGCCTGACAAACTGCGAATTGTCTTCGACGCAGCAGCCAAAGCCAGGAATGTTTCTCTGAATAGCCAGCTAATGAAAGGTCCTGAGCAAGCCAAACCGATGACGAATGTATTGATGAGATTTCTTGAAGGAATTGTGGGTGTTGCAGGAGACATTCAAGAGATGTTTTCTCAAGTCAAAATTAAAGCAGACGACCAACACGCACAACGTTTTTTATGGAGAAACGGTAAAACCAATGAGCCGATACAGCACTATGTTATGACATCAATGATATTTTGAGCTAAATGCTCACCATGTTGTGCAGAGTATGTGAAGAATCTGAATGCCGAGAATTATTTGTCAACAATGCCAGCTGGTGCTGAGGCAATAATGAATAGTATGTATGTTGACGATCTGGTTATCAGTTTTGCCGATTTGGAAACCGCACAGCAAGTGGTTGCAGAAACAGTCGCCATAAACGCTAAGGCTGGATTTAAGCTGAGAAACATCATATCGAATTCTATTCAGTTGGAGCAATGTTTTAACCCAGATAGTGAAAATAATGGCACTCACGAAATGAGTCATACGCCAGGACATGTCAAGGATTCTGAAAGAGTGTTGGGTCTCTTTTGGAACAAAAACAATGACACCTTTGGATTCCGCCTGAAATTCCACAAAATCCGCAAAGAAGTTTTGGAAAGTAAACGCGCACCTACAAAACGAGAATTGTTGGGCATATTAATGGCTATTTTCGACCCAATAGGATTTCTTGCCAACATCACTGTCACGCCAAAAATATTAATACAGCAGACTTGGAAACTAAACATCGCATGGGATTCTTGTTTGCCGGAAGAAATCAACAGCAAGTGGCGATGATGGTGGGCTGACTTTACAGACATACAAAACTTTAGTGTGCCAAGATGTTACACTCCTTTATTGGCTAACGCTGAAGGCGTCCAACTATATATATTTGTGGATGCCAGTGTCAACGCCTTCGCCGCTGTAGCCTACTTTCGCGTGAGCAATAACGGAGAAGTAGAAACTGCCTTTGTATCTGCCATCGCCCCCACAAAAACATCAACTATTCCAAGGCTGGAACTACAGGCCGCCGTTCTTGGGGTACGGTTAAAACAATCCCTAGTTAAAGCACATAACATAAAAATATCATCAACTACATTTTTGAGTGATTCAAAAACCGTCATCTTATGGATACGCTCAACTAAGTGGAATTATGAACAGTTTGTAGGCGCCAGAGTTGCAGAAATACTAAGCTGTTCAGAATCAAAGGATTGGCATTGGTTGCCAACAGCATTAAACGTAGCCGATGAAGCAACCAGACCTGGTGGAAAACTAAATAGCCGTTGGTTACATGGTCCACAATTCTTAAACCAAAATGGGTCTGAGTGGCCAAAAGAGGATACTTTATTTATGTCAATGCCGAATGATGAAGTACATGCCGAACTACTGCTTATAACTGAAAGACAAGCAGTATTCATTATAAATTATGACAAGTTTTCTTCGTTCCATAAGCTAAAAACACATGTTGCATGGATATTTCGGTTTATTGCAAATGTCAAAGGAGGCAGCCAACGGTCTCGAACCCTGTCGTCAGCCAAATTAGAAAATGCGAGAAAGCGTATTTGCGCATTGGTTCAACAAAATTCCTTTCCCCACGACATGCAGCTTATAGCCAAAGGTAAAAAACTACCTAAGCAGCGCCTTGTAGCATTTAAAGCCTTTTTTTGGACAAAGACGGCTTAATTAAGGCCCAAGGAAGGATAGATAGAGCTAGTTGACTGCCAAGCATTTTTAGACGCCCTATAATTATGCCAAACGGTCATCATGTGACTCATTTGATAATAAGGGAATATCACGAAAAAATGCATCATCAAAATCACGATTTGACAATCAATGAAATGCGCCAACAATATTGGGTTTCCCGTATTAAAACGGTATTGAAGAAGGTGCAAAATTGTTGTTCAACATGTGTGAAGGAGAGAGCCAAACCTGTAATGCCATTGATGGGATCACTACCAGAGGATCGCCTTACGCTATATTTGCGTCCGTTCTCTTATGTTGAAGTTGATTACTGTGGGCCGTTTAACATATCAGTAGGACGTCGACGAGAAAAACGCTGGGTGTCTTTGTTTACTTGCCTTAATACAAGAGCCATTCATCTGGAAGTGGCGTCGGATTTGTCGACAGATGCCTTCTTGTTATGCTGGCGTAATTTTGTAAATCGTCGTGGCACACCAGTAAGAATACGAAGTGACAACGGAACTAATTTCATAAAAGCTCAGAAAGAAATTCAAGAAGTCGGCATTCGGTGTGGATGAAATTCAAAAAACAATGCCGAAAAATAATATTGAATGGATTTTCAACTGTCCAGCCAACCCACACGCTGGAGGATGCTGGGAACGACTTATTAAAATTGTCAAACGACTGTTATATCGCATTTTAAATAGTGAAGCACCACAACTTCATACTTTTAACAGTGTTTTAATAGAAAAAGAAAACATTGTTAATAGCCTTTAACAGACTTGCCAGTAAACGCCGATGAAGAAGAGCCATTAACTCCAAATCATTTCTTGTTAGGATGCGTAAATTCAACGCAAACACCATCAACTGAAGAATCGCCATGTATGAGGAAATAATGGAAAATCGCGCAAAATTTAAAGGATCGTTTATGGAAACGTTGGACGCTCGAGTATTTGCCGCAGCTATTAGCAAGGCCAAAGTAGTGCAACGAAGCAACTCCTATTACAGAAGGTCAACTAGATGGGAAGAGTTTCAAATATGTTTAAAGCTACGGATGGTCAGGTGAGAAGCGCAGAAATTAAAGCTTCAAACGGGTGCCTGAAATGACCAGCTGCCAAACTAGCCGTTTTGAACTTTAGTAAATCCTTCACATCCAGCCAGGATTCACAGGGGGTGGAAATGTAAAAGTTTTTTATGATGAGGCAGTTCTTACAAACATCGTTATCGACGATCAACAACACCACTGCCTTTAATAACGTTGAGCGAAAACCCTGAAAAATAGGCATATGTCAAATGTCAGCGACTTTAATTTTTCTTTTCCGTTCTGAACGCCAAGACACGCGGACGAAAACATCAAATGTTTAACAGACACTATTTGCGACCATTTTGGTTTTATATCTTGCCTTAGTTTTGCCTATATACATTACTTAATATTAATAAACATTTTAGTTTTATTTAAAGCCTTTTCATTTTCATTGTGCCGCCACTAATTTGGCCACAACCATATCAAATATTAAAAAATGAACGGTTCTATTCTGTAGCACTGACAAATTTATAATACTGAGTATTTGTCAGCTTAAGAATATTTGTCATAGTTTGGTATTCTGATATCAAAAACCTTTGTTTTTTGTAATGATAGTACTCCACCTGATCGATGTGCTGACAGCATTTGTTTGTGTATAATTTTTAAAAGTTACCACACTGACATTTTGCCTATGGTGAATCGAAAATTAATACATTCATAAAAACAATCTGGAATCCCGGCAATCCCGAGCCGGGATTGTCAACATTTAATGAAAGTTTAACCAACTTATTACCTTTCTCGCTCTAATAATTAATTTATTTATAATTGTACTCTTTTTACACAGGAAATCACGATGAAGCTTCTTCCAATATTATTTCAAGACCGATAAAAGAATTAGAGCATTTTGGTACTAAAGAGGCAAGCACCGATCTTGATTCAGCTTCAAAGAATGTTTTATCAAGTTTTGAAATTAATCAGAACAGTGTTGAGATGCTACGTACAAACCCGCAAAAAAACAGTTTTAATCATTTAGCTAATTTGGTAAAAACCTATAATCTTCACGCTTTAGAAGTTGAAGAAGATGGCTTTACTGATGATAATAGCAATGTCCTGCCTGAAGCCAAAATTCAGCAACAAAAAAGGCAGCTTATGATGCATCGATTGTATGCCAATACTGAAACAAGGGACTTCATGCTAGACCATGAGTGGAGCGTCTCTACTACTTCTGAAGATAATGAAGAAAGTATTTCATCAGAGTTTTCTTCAGACGTGGAAATTGAAAAAATCAGCGTTAAAACTGAGACCCTAAGTCCAAATAATATATATGCGGTCAGTCCTGAGACACATCTAGATGGCATGAGGAGTGATGAAAGTCATAAGCAAATTTTAACAAGTAGTTTGAAAACTACTGAAAAAAAAGTAAGTTCGTTAATAGGACAAAATGTATTCGTATTTTTTTCTTTTTTTTCTAAAGAATATATGCTGGGAAGCAAGAAAACTTCATATATCGGAAGCAACGAATATAAACGGGTCGCTTGAAATGAGATGTGTTAGAAGCAAAGATAAAAATTTTTCCACATCACAAACAAAAGTTCCTTGTAAAACCGCCCATACACGCAGCGAATCTGATGTACATAATTTACTTACTGAAACTTTCAGAAGCAAAACTGCAAATGTGATCCAGCGAAAAAAGCACGAATCAGAAGATGAAAATATAAGTACTTTGATAATTGCTGCTAAAAATGAGGTTTCAAGAAGTATCAATAATAATGTCACTCCAGTCGCTTTGCCTTCAAAGCTGTCGCCAGGCAGTAATAACAATTCCATACGTCAACCTATTAGCACCCCATTGATTAGTTCCCAACCGGTTAGAAATGTCCATGAAATTTTAACTTTTTGTAAAAACATTTTTTATTTTGATTTTTAGAAAGGATCTACTGGAGTATTGCTTCTGACTGAAGAAGAAAAACGCACTTTAATTGCTGAGGGGTATCCAGTACCCAAACAGTTGCCGCTCAGCAAGACCGAAGAGAAATCTCTGAAAAAAATTCGTAGAAAAATAAAAAATAAGATATCGGCGCAGGAAAGTCGTCGTAAGAAAAAAGAATACATGGATCAGCTAGAGCGGCGCGTTGATGTACTGGTTAAAGAAAATAACGAGTATAAGAAGCGCATTGAAGTATTAGAAAATGCTAACAATAATCTCTTAGATGAGCTACGTAGACAGGAAACAATAATTGCCAAAGAAAATTGAATTTTTAGACTTTGAGTGTTTTGCGTTTTCAAATAAATTTTTACCCTTATTATGGTTCACAACCAGAGATTATCAAAATAATTTTGCAAAATAATAAAATACAAATACAAAATACTGTTAAATAAAAAAAGAGTATTTTGTATACTTGTATACTTTTAAATACTTTTAAAAAAAATATTTTTTATTTGTATTTAAAATACTTTTGACAAATATTTTGTATTTTTCTAAATACTTTTACGTTGAAAATACTTTCAAGAAAAATTTTTAAATTATAAAATCAAATAATTTACGGCCCTGCGCCTTCGTCTTGGTCCTTGGGCTGTGTTTACTACACACCCGCGAGAGTTTAACGTAGGATACGTCTAAAAGAAAAAGCGGAATATTGGTTTCTTAAACCAAAATCGATAATATACAATGTGTATATGGAAATTCATTTCAAAATTAATAATGTATTATGATTCAAATTTAAAAACTTTAAAAAACTTTTTTATTCTCTAATAATTTTTTTATTTACTACAATTATTTAAAAATTTCAAATTCTTGAATTTTTTTTACTCTAATTAAATTTCAAATTAATTTTAAAACCCGTGGAATTTCGAAATTTGTAATAAACTCCAAAAAAACAACATTTAGTTATGTGGGAAAAAGACAATAGTCATTAAAAAACATGTTTATTTCAAATAACTGTGTAAAAATTAATAATGTTAATTTTTTTCTATGGCATTGCTTTTGTTTTATTATACAATTCAATAATATATGTTACTAAAAGGCCTTGACACCAGATCGCTTCGCTCACCAACCCCCCTACGTTCGCTTCGCTCACTCCGCACAGCTCACGCCTCGCGTTCGCGTTTTTCTTTAATACAGCTCGCGCTGCGCGCTCGCAATTCATGAACTAACTGTTTTCAATGTCCATATGACAAACCTCTAATAATGTAAATCCCGCCAGTTTGCCATGGTAATTTCAATTAAAAAATGTTAAACAATAAATTAAACTTCAGTCTGACATGGCTTGCTATGCAAACTTTACAGATCTCTTTTAGGATTAAAATATTGAAATTTTGTATGGAAGGCGTGTGAAGGGTATTGAAGTTTCGGCGGAGCCGTCTCAGCATTTGCACACCTCTGTTTTTTGTTTAAATTGTCTCCAATAAAATTTAAAAATTCTCAGGGCAACTTTGGTTTATATCATACCTGTTAAATGCCCATTACCATTAGTAATTTAATTACTTTGTACAAAAAAAGAATGGTAATGGGAGAAGAATGATTCTTTTTAGTTNTCATACCTGTTAAATGCCCATTACCATTAGTAATTTAATTACTTTGTACAAAAAAAGAATGGTAATGGGAGAAGAATGATTCTTTTTAGTTTGTTCAATTACCATTACCATTATAAGTAATTGAAAAAGAATGGCCATTCTACTCAATTATCAAAAAGAATTGAAAAATCTGAGCCCTGTTGATCAGACAAATAATGAAACAATATTTTTTGATTGTTCCAATTTTTATTAAACTAATATCCATTAGCTACTATGATTCTAATATCCATTAGACAATCGATTGTATTGTCAAAGCGTTATAATGGGCATTAGTTCTAATAAATATTATTT
>JXHJ01013103.1:0-11909 GCA_001014935.1 Liriomyza trifolii | reverse complement strand
CTTAATTTAAATATATTAATTTATTATTTATAAAATAATTGTGCATTTTTGACTTTACAAATTCATTCAAAATTTTGCTTTTATTTACATTGTTGTGATTGGATTTTAACACTCTGTAATTTCTCGCACTATATTAGGTTTAATTACTCACGAGGATTCGATGGCAGTGGTACATATCTTTCAAACATTTTTATCTTGTTAATTTTTTTAGAATTTCTTATTATTATTATTATTTTTTTTTTTTTGATTGTATTGCGCTTAGAAGATAATTTTTAATTATTTGATGCATTTTTTAATTTTTTTATTGTAAATTTGATTATAATTACAGTGAAAACAGCAACGAGAAAGAATTTTCATCAACATTTCAAACATTTTCCATTCACTATTTTATTTAATACATGAGCTCCCATGGTTGGCAGTCCAAATACATAATACATTCAAACTAATTAATCCTAAATTCATTTGCTAATGCATAAGGTTAACTTTTTTGATGTCTGAAACGTCACTATCGCTCTCTTTGTTTGAACGCTTCTCACAAAATTCGATCAGATAAGAGGCGATTCCGGATAAGGCTATAAAAACGCCAGCCACATGAAAGACGTGGTCCCACCTATGTAAATATGTGTGTTACTGATAATGTACACTTAAAAGTTCAACATGTTTTGATATAACACACAAACCTAGTTGTTTGCTCATAAATGGCACCGGCAATTGGGGGACCAACAATCATGCCGACTCCTTGTACTAATAGCACCAAACCATAGGCACAAGTGAAATCATCCAAATCCACAATACTTACTAATATACTTGGCGTAAAAGAGAAGGAACTGGCAAATGTAAATCCGAAAACTATACATAATGATAGAATTCCCATGTAATATTTCACTAGTAATGGCATCAATATTACAGATAAACCGCAAACTGTAATTATTCAAATTTTAGTTGGTTATATAATTATGTGACGGTAGTGAGAGAATTACCAATCATGCAAATAGAGTAGCATACATTCACATTCATCCACGGGCTGTCACCCACATATCCGAGTAATATCATACCAATAGTTTGAGCAATTCCTATTGCAGAAATTAATTTGGCGCTATCCGTAGGTTCATATTCATAGTTTTTCATGTATTCAGGTAAATACAAATAAGGAATTATAAACCTAAGATTTGTGACAGTTTTGGGGTCAGAGTCTTATTAGAATTTAAAATTAATATTACCATATGAAAAGAAATAGAGTTGAGAGATTAAATAAAGTAAATTTCAAGTCTTTGAACATAGAAAAATCAAATATTGACGTCATTGTGTCCAGCAGCGTCTCATACCAAGCCTGAAATTAGGATTAAGAAATTAAAACTTAGATAAGAAACAAAAATATTTATATCATTATGCGTTAGTAGTGCAAAACCCTGAACACAAATTATTGAATTTATTAATAACGATCATATGCCATAAGTTTTCTTTGTTTAAAATGTGTGTATGTAACCTTATATGATTTTTTCAACATCTTTCTCTGTTGCTTACTTCAATGTTATCACATGTACTATAAATTTTATATTGCAAATAAATGTATAAGTGTGCGCTTCAATTGCTGGTCAATCAAGAACTTTTCATATGAAGAAAAAAAACTTTTTTTCCTGGTAAAAAATACGATACATTTTTCTGTGTTTTTTTCTTGATTTTTTTGAATTTCGATATTTTTAAAATTATTTTTATATTAATTACATACNGCGCTTCAATTGCTGGTCAATCAAGAACTTTTTCATATGAAGAAAAAACTTTTTTTCCTGGTAAAAAATACGATACATTTTTCTGTGTTTTTTTCTTGATTTTTTTGAATTTCGATATTTTTAAAATTATTTTTATATTAATTACATACCTAATATTTATTTCGCCAACTTCAAAAAAAACTTCTATGTTTGCATTTTTTTTATTTACCGGTCTAAACCCGTATAAGTACAAGTAATAGCTATCGGATTTTGCTTAGATATAACTTTTTACGTACATTATGTACGGTACATATTATACTCATTTAATTTTTTTTTAAAAGTTGTAGAATTTTGAAATAGCTAGACAGATTTTTATTTAAAATTTTTTATAACTTTAGTACTTTTTTAAAATGTTCCTATTAAACTCGTTTCAAACTTCTTCCAGCATTTTCAATTATAAAATGAGCATACTTATTTATTAAAAAACTACGATTGTGCAGAATTTCTTCTCTTATGTATAGACAAAGAAGATGTAGTAAGTAGTTAACTCAAAAATTTTAATAATAAATATATAGCTCACCTCTTCTTCTTCTTCTTTGGCAATCGTAGTCATAGAATTTCTTAAAATATTTGGACAAGACGAGGCCCGCAATCGATAGCGATGTGTGTTAAGCATAGCACCTCGGTAGTGTATTGAGTTTCTATGAATGCGAATATCCTTTAAAAAGTTGTAACGTAAATTCGACCGATAATTATTTGGTTTTTTAGATTTTGAAAGTCGTCGCATGCCACTAATACTAGTGGAGTGTAGGCGTTGCTTATCACTTGTTTTTGTTTTACTCCCATTACAGTTTGTATTATCGTGTATACTGATGACAGTGGAGCCCGCTGTACAAGTTGCCATTGTTTTATCTATTAAGGCAATACTTTCACGTTCACTGTTGGGCAAGTAATTATGTTCACTTAATACATCCAAGGAATTATGACGAAGTCTATTTGTTTTCTTGAATATATTGGATGAAACATAGGAATTATTATGTGGCACGTATAAGTTCTCATTTAGTGAGTAACGTGAATTAGCCATTTTATCACGAGTCATTCTTGATGCTGAATATTGATCTCCTGCTGAATGTTGAAAATTCTTGGGAAGCGCTTCCCTAGGACCCAGTGAAATTTTATCAGATGGTGAAAGTGTTTCTATTGATGCAAGAAAACCTTGTTTTAGCCCTCCTGCAACTGATGGTACTATGCCACCCATAAGTGTATCATCTGGAGATCCTAAAATATTAGTTGTTGGATTAGGACCTTGAGATGACATTGATAACAGATTTTCTCTTGAAGGTGCCTCAACACCGTCTTTTTGACGTAAGGAACGACGACTCAGCGTTTTCACTTCACAGATGCTGTCAAGTTCAAAGGATCCCAAAAAGGTTGGCAAAAATATTTCGCTTCTATAACGTTTTAGGGTTTGATCGAAGGCTTCGCCTATTTTCTGATTTTCTTCGGTGTTGTTTTTTGTAACAAGCGTATCCAAAACCGCTTCTTTCGTTACACCATTGTCTAATAATTTTTTAATTTCTTCCAAACATACACTTGAATTCGAAAATGTCGTGACACTTTGCGAGCGACTTTCCAAACGATTTTCTTCTATTAACCAATCTGGGTCACGCATTAATGCGCCACAGACACATGCATTCAATATGGTACCTGCCAAAATTAATGTAGCGCCTCTCCACCCATATGAGTCTATCAAATACTGTGTGAGCGGGGCATAAAGAAATGTTCCAATACCAGTTCCTGATGCTCCTATACCAGTGGCGAAAGTACGTTTTTTGTCAAACCAAAATGCTATTGAAACAACTGCTGTGACATAACCAATTCCCAGTCCCAAACCAGAAATAATGCCGAATGTAAGCATCAACATTTCAATAGAGTTACAGAGTGATGCCATCGCAAAACCAATCGATGAAACCAATCCACCGAGGATAGTCATTTTCCTACAACCATATTTGTCAACTAAGTTCGACCAAATAGGACCCATCAATAAGGGCACTGAAAAGAACAATGAGCTAATCCATGCTGTTTTTGAAGTGGATTCGTGAAAGTAAGCCAATAATTCTGTATTGATCAGTCCAAATGAAAATGATAAGCCATCGGCTATAAGTGAGACTACCAAAGAGGCAAAAACTACCACCCAACCATATCCGCCATCTGGTATTTCAGGTTTCTTTTTGTCTGTTGAACCAGAATCGATTGAATCTCCTGATCCGTTCGATATTAATCTTGTTCGCTTTTTAATTTCATGCTCTGTGTTTAAATCTATTGTTGTATTGTTGTTAATAATGCTGTCTTCAGGAGTATGTTTATTTGTTTTACAATCTTCATAATCATCCGATACATTACAAAATGTTACTTCCGGAAAAAGATCATGTTTGATCGTCTTTTTGAAAGGTGTAAATTCTGTTGTACCTCCACAGGGTAGCTGTTGACATTTGCTTCCATTTTCTTTGCTGTATTCATTTAAAGTATTATTGATTTTACTCTTCTTATTCATGGTTATCATATTGGACTGTTTCTTTATATGGCTTTTGAATATTTCCCGTTTTAAATAAGCATAAAAACTTTTAGCTTTGTATATTCTTTTTTTTTAAGTACAATGATTATACTTTGTTTATAGTGTCCATCAAAGATTAAGAACAACCTGGAACAACAACATATTAAAACACAATTATTATTACAGTTCTTTTAACGGTTTTATATGCTTATTAGTTTATTTTCTGCGTCATACTAAAACCGTCTAAACTGCCAAAAATTCTTATAAAAATATACAAAAGGGCTTGCTGATACATACAAAACACTCTGTTTGCATGAATTTTCTGAGAGTAATCGCTTTTGAAAAAGAAAAGCAATTTGCTTTTAGATTTTATTTGCATTCCTTTCCTTCAACTTAACCTTAAAATGTCTAATAAATAAATTTTTCATATGTGATTTTATAACAGGGACGTCCAAATCTATATCTATCTGCATAACATAAAAGCACAATTTGCTCTCTGAGCTTTCAACAATCTCTTTTGCTTTCACAAAAACTGANAGCTTTCAACAATCTCTTTTGCTTTCACAAAACTGAACTGCATATCATGGTATAAAAAATCAGAAGGTATTGCTACGCGCAGCTATCATTCCCTTTCGCAAAACATCATATATGTTTGCTCTCCTTCCACTTATGGCAAAAATGTGACGTCACTCGTAGCGTAATTTTACCAGCTGACAGGCTTGTTAATGAGCGACAAGAACACAGAAACAACATTCATGCGCTTTCTCTTTCGCACTTACACAAAAATTGATGACGTCGCCTGTAGCGTGCGCGAAGGAATCGCGTTTTTTTTCTAAAGCAAACCTACCTTTTGATTCTTTATACCATGACTGCATATTACTTATATTGAAGAGAATAAGACAAGAGTCCCTATAACTCATGCACATTCATATCATTTTTATCAGCTTTTACAATGGACATCACTGGTTTACAATTTCTAAGAGTCGAACCATGTCTTATTTATATCAACAGAAAGTGAAGCACAAATAGAGTATAAAAAAAATCTAAATAAATATGACAAAACTGCATTGCATTCAATATCAAACAAAAAAATCAAATAGAAAAAATATACTAAGTACAAAAGTATGTGTATGAAAATAGATTTTGTTGGTTCTTTGAAATGAGTTGACTTGTTTTTTAAAAGAATTTATTAGACATAATCGAAAATTTTATAAAATAAATCATTTATTGTGACCAAATGCAATATTTTTGATGTGAAACATCTATAGCGAGCATTTGTCGAAAAAGTGTTTCATTCTACAACAACCATATGAAAAAGCAACAAAATAGTAAAAATAAGTAAGCATTTATCAGTAGGCCGTATGCTTCAACAGTTTTAAACTAACGAGTAAGTGTATATTCAACCAAACCTATGTAAAAAAGGATCCCGGTGAAATAACTAGTAACATTTTTCCCATAAAAAAAAATGAAACGCTTTTTCAACTAGTAGTTATATGATAGCTATGTATAAGGCAACACAAAAAATTCATTTATAAATTTTTTGGTCAAAGTAGTTTTGAAGATTTAACACCAGAATCTGATTTATCAATGAAATTACAACCAACAAATCAAATTTCATTCATAAATTTTCAAAAATAAAATAAGATATAAAAGTTCATGTTTCACATCTAATTCTAGTATACAATACTGAACTAATATATTTTTTTTTTATAAATGTGGTCCAAGCGTATTGCTGGGAGCGCAAAAGATACAAGTAAAATTTGTTCTAAACACGTATAAATGTGATAACCTATTAGATACTTCAACTTAAAAGTGCATTCACATTTTACGCATAAATAAACTTTCTTTTAAATTTTTAATTTATTTCAATGATATATTAAGTTGCTCAGTATTGGTTCTACATAAGTTATACTACATATATAAGAAGGTTAATACCCAGCAGCTAACCGTTCAATGCCCTACCATGGGAATCTATTCCGTATATAATGACATGTAATAAACATTTCTTTTCATTTTCGAGTGAAAAATCTACGAAAGTAAGGTGTCGACGAAAAAACTCAAATTATTATAATTCAGAATATAAGACATTACTTTAGTAGATTAGATGTCTTGGTTTTTACGTAGACATCTTACTTTCGTAGATTACTCATTCTAAAAGGTAATGCGCAAAAGTAATGTCTTGGTTTTTTCGTAGACACCTTACTATTGCCGATTACCTTTTTAATTTAGTAATCTGCAAAAGTAAGGTCTTAGAATATTTTGTTTATATGTGATATTGGCATTTCGCAGTTGTTCAGCCTATGGATTAGCAGGCTGAGGTTCGGACTCATTTTCACAGCCTCAGGTTCAAAACTCATCGGATCGCATCAGAAAAAAATTTTCAAGTAAGTTTTAATAATATTAAAATTAACATTTTTCTTTACAGTATCGCTACATATCTTTGGAGAAAATAGAGCTAGAGCCCGCCTTACAACATCATCAAAACCTGCAACACATTTTTTCTCCGTCTGTGTGGTCGATACCAAAGCAAGGCTTCAGCATTGATGACGAATAGATAAATAATAATGAGCAGTGGGCACCATAGCAATAATTCGGCGTCAAAGTAGAATAGATTCTTTGTAATGAGCTATGATTACTTTGGTAATGGATGGTAAGCGAAAGTAGAGGCGATCGCCTACCAGCTATCTCATCCAATGTTAAATGTAATGCGGGTCTTATACGCCTTAGCAAGTCATCGAGTAAGCTATGGACGTTACCAAGTAACCTATTCTGAATCGATTAGGAATTACTCACGTTAGCTGCTGAGGTAGTGACGTCTTTTTGTTTGAACGATATAAATTCGTAATTTTTAATACACACTCATACAATTATCTACAAATGCATACAAACGTAGTTACTTACACAAAAAATTTGTTTATATAAATTTTCACTAATTTGAGTGGTCAAATTAAGCTTTTATCAATTCCTTGCTTTTGTTGGAACACTCAATTTCACGTTTTATTTTGCTTAGATGCAATGTACGTAATTAAGTGTGTCAAAAGATACATTCACACACAGTCACTTTCGTAGAATTTAAACAGCCAACGCAGTTTTCATTGATTAAATTTGTTGTAATGAAATAATACCACCAATTAATTCACCATAATTGTTTAAATCTTCAGTTATTTCGAACGCACTTTTGTCTTCAAAATGTTTATTATTAATTTCTTTTATTTTTTTTAACTTTAGTTTTATCATATCACCTATCAACTTTTTGTTTAGTTTTCTGTTGTATTTGTGTATACAATGGTTAACTCTTTTGTTGATCTTATAATTATTGTCATATGTTGTGAGATCGATCATACAAATATGAACAATTATATTTTTTGTTCCAATTTGAATTGTTTTAGGTTGGGTTGCGACGCAGCACGCTTTCATCTGGATGTCAATCATTAAGACTAAAAACTTTAATAACGAAGTACAACGAAGATGATTTTTAAGAATAATTTTTTTAAATGTTTTTAATGTGATTGTTATTGGATCCACTGAAACTTTACAATGCTGACACTTCAATAAGTTCGCTGTATTTTTTATGGTAATTTGAAATTTTATAACACTTGGGAAATAGATGGAACAGAATCTGAACATCGGTGTGCAGCAAATATGCTCTTTAATATAAACCCACATAAGGTAGAAGTTTATTTTTGTAAATGTTAAATTGTTATTATTAAGTATTTTTTTTGCAGAAGACAAATAAAAATCATAACAACAAAAAATCAGCTAAGTCGTCGTTCTGATCACTAAAACACACTTTTGATTACTCTTCAAATTCTCTGGTAACTTATTATACAAGAACACATTTTAATAACATTCATTTTCACAGCAATCATTTAGACAATATTTAAACCAGAATATTCCTCTATTGAATTTTAATTGATCCTGTTGTCGTTGTATTTATGTATCGTTGAATTAAAACAGCGAAAAGGCACTGAAAAGATAAAAAAACACAAAAAGATTGTTAAACATTGTAACAACTAGGTTTTCTGCAGTATTCGCATATTGATTGGTGTATTTTTATTTTTATGATATTAAAGTTTATTACAGATTTGATAAAGTTAGATAATGATTCAGATAAATTGCGCAAAATATGGTTCGTCAAAAAACGAATTTTTTTAAATTAAAAGGTTTTTTTTTATAAAATTTATATATTACTGTTTTTACAAGGTTTTTAAGCTAATACAAGGTTGTTGGCGTTGTTTGCGAATTTCCGAATTTGTTTATTTTAAAAAATATATACAGCTTTAAAACCAAAAAAATTGTTATTTAATATTTATTTCTTAATTTTGGCATTTAGAACCACAATTATTGGATGATTATTTTATATTATATGTTTTTTCAGACATGCAATCTAACCTACCCTTTAGATTGATCATCGTATTAGTTTACACACTTTTGTGTACTCTGATTTTTTTTTTAGCCGTTTATAGATTAGTTGGAAAATTTATTCAAAAATAAATGAAAAGAATTTTTGAAGAGTTGCACATCTCTCACGCATACACATTTGTAAACTATAATTTTCTTATTAGCTTTAGCATTTGAAGTCAAATTAAATTAGCCAACAAAGCGTTTCCGAGTGCCTCATTATTGGAACACTCATAATAATAGCANTTAATTTTTTACATGTAAAAAATAACGTAAAAAATGTAACGTAAAAAATTCGGCCAACCCTGGTTGTAGGTATAAAAATAATATGTATGTATGTATTTATGTACATACAAATGTAGGGAGGTGTATTAATAATATGACAATAACAAGAATTTTTTAATTATTATTAAATTATAGGCATATTTAAAATAATTATTGCTAAATATACTTTTATAAAAGAAGTTTCGAACGTTACAGAAATGAAATTCACCACACAACGGTTATCAGAAAACAAATAGTCCTAAGCATTCGCTTACATCCTTATCATATTCTGATAGTGAAAGAAAATCACATGTAAATTTACTTCAATTTTAATATATTCACTGATAACCAATTTAACTTTCATTTTTTATTCATTTCATGTTATTTTATTAAATTAGAAGATCCATATATAGCATTCAATATGTTCCGTGATCAAGAGCTTTAAGTCATGCTTCTATTCGCTTGCAGAAGCAATGACCGCCACGAGTGTAAAACTTTAAGTCTAGTAATGTCTTCCTTCACAAATCTGAGCAAAACACGATTAATTTCAAAATTCACTCGAAACCCGCTGTTGAGCATCTAACAATCAAGACTAACTGAAAAAATTCATTCTGGACGCTGTTTAAACACAAGATAATAGAAAAAAAATTAAAACACTAAATTAATCGGAGAGCTTGTAGCGTTATCAGTTTTGTCATCGTCGTTGCCAGTCGGACCCATATTTGTTTTCTGTGTATACAATTAAATGGTAACGTATATTATAAACGATTTCAATACAGTCTAGCCCTCTTCTAAAAGACTATTGAATAGGATAACGTAATATTTGTCATTGGATATTAACCATTGTTAAATTTTGTCAAAATCAATAAATAGGTAATCGAACAGGAAACCATCGTTCACTATATGTTCAGACTCATGGAACTGACACTCATGTATATAAACTGTAGGTAGTCGAATTCGCTCAATAAAAATAAACTATGTGACCCCAAAGCATAAATTATAAAAACAGAGAAATAAACAGACACTATTGTATTTTGAAAACATAAGGATGTACATACATATGTATATTTAAAATATTGTCCAGATGCTCCTTCGTGTTTTTTAATATTTTGTATATGATAAATATGAAAATACCTATATTCATTCACAAAAAGTTAAGACAGACCATTTCCGAACTTTGGCGAGAAAAACCAAAAACGATTCGTAACTTGTCTGGAATCTAAATCTTATTTATATGGCACATGAGAATAGTTTAATTTGAGTTCAAATTTTATCAGATAAGAGATGACGAAAGCAAGCAAAAACTTCCGAAATTAGAATGAATATGAAAAATTTAACACATTAGTGTGTTAATTATAAATCAACATTATTTATGTATTAAGAATAATTTTCATAAAATGTCCCTAGTATATGCGTCTGTATGTATGTAAATATACAACATGTGAGTTTCACTTAATTTTACAAAGATATATTTAATTATATCCGTAGGCCTCCAGCTTTGTATCTTTGTATACTTATAATTAGATAATAAAAAAAATGCAATGCTTTGAATCTAAAGTGTTAAACATGGGAACCAGGTCTAGAAACCTGTTTTGAACCAACCAACTTTTGAACCGGAGATCAGCTGTTTTTTGCCCTTTGAACCAAATCACAAATCAAACCAAAAAATTTGAGACACTTGTGAACCGAATTGGAATAATGGTTAATTAAACTTTTTTCTCGATGAATTGTTTATTAACTATTTCAATAAAATCGTTGTCTAAAAACTTCATAACCACTTGGACAACCCCTAAAAAGTAATTATTTAATAGGAAATTTTTTGCAGGTTTAAAAAATTCCAATATTCGAAAAATATTAAAACTGTAACTACACAAAAAATAAAAATTAAAAGAAAAATCTTGAACCATTTTTGAACCGAATCTTCGCTCCACAAAGAGAGNAAAAACATTTTATGAACCAAACCACTTGACAAATATTTACTCCGGAGCATTAACCAAACCAACCGCGATTTTTTTTTTTTGGTTCCAGCCCTGATTGTACCAAAGGTTTAGTGCGGTTTATGGTTCAAAAATAGTTCACTAATTTTAATGTGATGAAACAAAAATATATAAAACTAGTCGATCCTGCCTGTTTCACAGGGTATCTTCAAGTCACACGGGAACGCTGTCGAACTGGATAAAAAGTATCTTATAACCGTCTCCTGTCTCTAGGCTACCTCCCTACCAATTTTCAGCCAAATCTGATTTGCCGTTCTTGAATTATAAGTGGTGTAACTAACACGACTTTCTTTTATATATAGAATATAGACATAGATATATAGATAACTTAAGTTTTTCCATCTTCTTCTTCTTTTTAATATACATATATAAATTACGTGTCACACTATTTTTGTCCACGATGAACTCCTAAACTACTTGACCGATTTGACAGGGATTTTTTTTTAAAATGTGTGCTTCATTTCAACTTAAAAGATATGATAGATTATATATTAATTTTAAAGCGCAATTTTATTTTATTGCGAATTAATTTTCTTTAATTTTATAAAAGAGAGAAAAAAAGAAAAAACCGATGATACAAAAATTGAAGTTTGCATAGCATTTCATGTCATATTTTAAATTTAAGTTGCCATNAAATTTAAGTTGCCATGTGAAACTGGCAGGATTTACTAGTCATTTTATAAATTTTGATCACACATGTTTATTCAACTGGTTAAATGAATAAAAGTTTTCAAACAGATCTTTTAACATTGATTTATAGGCTCTATGAAATAAGTCCCAAGAAATAAGTCCCACTTTTAGAAACGAAATAAATCCCACCAAAAATTGCTATTTTTAAAGTAGGAATTATTTCGTTTTTAAAAATGGCACTTATTTCGTTAATTGGAGGGACTTATTTCGTTACACGTTGTTATTTTAAATGGGACTTCTTTCGGCTCTATGAAATAAGTCCCATGAAATAAGTCCCACTTTTAAAAACGAAAC
>JXHJ01012236.1:0-15681 GCA_001014935.1 Liriomyza trifolii | reverse complement strand
ATAAAATAAAAAAATAATAAAAATATTTGTGTTTTAAGAAAAAATTTAAATATTCGTCCGCTGGGAAAGAAAAGTACCATTTTTATTTGTGCTATAATTAAATCCAAACGGCAAGACTGTTTGTATATATATGGCGCCAAATTATTAGTGAAATTGGCCGCACTTTTTGTTCAGACGTTGATTTATCAAGACTCAACAGTATTTCAATTCATTCGAGAACGTGAGTTGCAAGTTTACTGATCTACATACTTTATATATATAAAAAGTACCTCGTGTGTATTAAATTGCAAAATCGAAATGGATAAATTGAACATTTCTGATATGAAAGAGAATATAATAGAGTATAATATGGATTATATGCGCAATTTATATATGAATCCTGATATGAGCAATGTTACATTGGTCATTGAAGATAAAGAATTCCCGGTAGTTAGCTACTTCTTGGCAATGCAATCGACATTCTTCGAAGGTCTGTTCAATGGGAATTTTGACGACGGGAAGCAAAAAAAAATTGAACTTAAATGTGTAAAGTCGCATTATTTCGAAATGCTCTTGCGTTTTGCTTACTTTGGTGAAATCGACTTCAAATCAACTGAAAAGCAGAATATTCTAGAACTTTGCAGTGTTGCTCATTTTTTGGGCATGCCTGCAGCATTGCGACAAATAGAAGATCATATTGAAGAACAACCAGTTGGTTCCGCAGAAGACGTGGTACATTTTATTAACGGGGCTGCTCTTTATAATATGGAAAATCTATTAAGAAACAAACTCGATCATGTTTTTAAGAACCAGAAGAAATTTATTGAAGAAGAACTTTTTCTAAAGTTTAATGAGGTGGGTACTTTCTTACTTATTGCAAAACTTCATTGGTTTAAAAATATTAACCTAACTTTTATTATTTTTGTAAACAGGCAGCACTCTCAATATTATTGGATAGTAAGGAGTGGACTGTAAAAGAGCTATTGCTTTTGCAAAGAGTTGAAAGTTGGCTTGCTGTTAATCCAACATGCAAAAGAGAGGTTATGATTGTGTTTACCACTAAAAAATGAAAATTTACATAATAGAATAATATTTTTTCAGAATTTGTTGGATAAGATACGATTATCTTTAATTCCACCTGCTCAGTTGGTCCGAGTCATTCGTCCAAAAAAGCTTTTCACAGATGACGATATTATTGACGCTTTGTTCACTATATGCGGTGATAACAATATTCAAGATGTTCGTAAACCTCCTACAAAAATTAACATCAATTCTCCTCTTCAGAGAAGTTTGTTTATGCACCATTATGGAATTTGAATGTTTTTGAAAACCCAACAATAAACAGCTGTTGATACTCATTTTAAAAGTTAATTGACAGCACTGGCAAAAGTAACAAATTTGTTTCAAATAAAATGAATTAAAAGTAAATGTAAATGTAATTTAAATTTTACTATCATGTTTATGAAATATTGTGGTAGAAGATTTCGCTATAATTGGTGTAAAATGCGGCGTTACTTTAAAAACAAGTTACTTATATTTCTACTGGCTATTTTTCTTATTGCCATATTTTGGCTATACTTTGTAAGTGTGAGCATATTTTTTTGCATACCTACAATCCTTCATGTAATATTTTTCAGTTGGGTCTTTTAGCATTTCTCACTGAAAACTCTAACAACTTCAGTTACTGTGAACCCATTGATGTGGTCTACACTTGGGTTAATGGCAGTGATCCAGAATTTATAAAACATGCCAAATACTACCAGCCAAACTATGAGAATTCACGTTTTGATGATAAAAATGAACNGGTTAATGGCAGTGATCCAGAATTTATAAAACGTGCCAAATACTACCAGCCAAACTATGACAACTCACGTTTTGATGATAAAAATGAATNGAATTCACGTTTTGATGATAAAAATGAACTGCGCTATTCTTTGCGCTCTCTTGAAAAATATGCACCTTGGGTACGTCATGTGTATATAGTGACCAATGGGCAAATACCCAATTGGCTTGATCTCAGTTACCATAAGGTAACCATAGTGCCACATGCTTATTTAGCAACAGAACCCGACATTTTGCCCACTTTCTCGAGTGCAGCCATAGAAACATTCCTACATCGTATTCCTAAGCTCTCTGAGCGTTTTCTCTACTTAAACGATGACATCTTTCTAAATGCTCCACTCTATCCAGAAGACTTGTACACGCCTGCTGAAGGCGTGCGTGTCTATCAAGCTTGGATGGTGCCCGACTGTGCTGTCGACTGTCCTTGGACCTACATTGCTGATGGCGCCTGTGATGCTCATTGCAATATACCCGCCTGCCAATTTGATGGCAATGACTGTGTCGATGTTTATGAGCATGAGTCGCATGTGGAGCCAAATTTAAAGTCAACTTTCAAAGAAATTGTACAACAACAAAACTCCACTGGTTTTTCAGATTTACAGCAAGTGGCACACAATTTCAATTTGCTGCGTTTGGGTAAGCTGCCCATGAGCACGACCACAGCAAAAACTATTTTGCATAGAAATCAGCATAATAATTCCAATGACATTTACTCACAATCACTCATATNAAAACTATTTTGCATAGAAATCAGCATAATAACTCCAATGACATTTACTCACAATCACTCATACATACGAATATGTTGTTAAATCAAATTTATGGCTTTAAGGCGCGCAATGTTTTGGCACATGTGGGTTTTTTGCTGCAGCGCAGCATTATAGACGCCATGCAAGAGAAATTTAAAGCGGCAGTGCAGAAAACAAGTAGACATAAATTTCGCGCTGTTGACGATTTGCAGTTTGCTTTTGTCTACTACACTTTTCTTATGAGTGAGACACGTGAAGCGAATGTGTCGGAGATTTTTGATGAGTTCGATACAGATCATTCAGGTACTTGGTCGGACAGAGAAGTGCGCACGTTATTGGTGCGCATGTATCCGCTGCCTTTGGATTGGTCGGCTATGCATTATTTTGAGCAGGTCATGAGTAATTGTACTCAGGCACTTGGTGGTACGAATACAAATGCAAATGTGTATGCCACATTGGTGTATGAGCGCTATGAAGATTCCAATTTGCCCACAATCTCCAAACATTTAGTGGAGAATTGTGGTTTGCTGGTTGAAGCGCTCAAAGCGAATTTTGGCACGCGACCCAAATACAAATATAACATAAATGCAAGACGCAATAGTCATAATAATTTCATGATGCTCACATCTAACATAACAGAAGTTGTCGATGAATTGGATAAACTACGATTGCATGCTAAGTATGTTTGAAAAGAAATCACAAAAATTGTTATTTGATTTCTTGTATTTCTTTTAGAAAATTCAATTGCATCAATGATAATTTGGATCCAAATTCAGTTGAAAACAATGCTTTGATTAGGCAACTTTTGGAAGATTTCTATTTATCGTTTTTTCCAGAGCAAAGCAAATTTGAGTTATCTGCTCAATATCGTAATCGTTTTGACAATTGGCAGGATTATATTACTTGGCGCAGAAGAAAACGCGCCGCTGTTGCCATCGGATATACTGTAGTCATTTTGCTGCTCGCCTTTCTGGCACGTTGTTTATGCGTACATAAAGCCAAAATTGTACGACGCTGTGTAGAAAAACTTTAAATTAGAATAATGCCAAAAAGCAAAGATCTCCTAAATGTAAAATTTTAAACATACAGAATCTCAAAAAATGTAAATTTTTTTAAAATTTTTCTAATATAAAATTTAAGTAAAACAAGCATATTTATTTACATATTGTATTGTATTGTATGTTTTAATATAAATTCTGTGTTTCTATTTTTTATTGATTTAATAATAAGTATTATTAATTAATACATGTGTAATAAATGGAAAGAACGAACTCTTTTTGTTTTGTTCTGTAACTTTGACTTACTACTTTACTTTTAATCAATGTTTATTACTTCATTCGAATTGAAATTATTTTTATTGGACAAGCGGGTGCGTTTGCAAGGTGTTGGCCCATCATCATCATCATCCTCCTCCACATCAATACCTTTACGCGGTTTGGCCACAGCAGCGGCATTCTTCGCTTCTTGCTCCTCTTCTTCCGAGTCCAGCACGGTGATTTCTTCCTGTACCAGTGGCGCTTTACGTTTGAAAACTGCAGGTGAAGGTGTTTCTTCTGAATAACAATCACTCGAAGATGTTTCACTATCCAAATCCACTATTTCTTGTGGACTGTTGCCANTAACAATCACTCGAAGATGTTTCACTATCCAAGTCCACTATTTCTTGTGGACTGTTGCCAGATTCATCATCGCTGATTTCAGTAGTTTCTGAATTATCTACTTTCATTTCCTCAACAGCAGCTGGCTCTGTGGGCAATGCTTTAGCTGTGTCATCCTCCTCTTTGTCAGAATCCTCTGTTATGACACAGTCATCTTCATCCTCGTCATCAGCATTCACCACATCACCTTCCAAACGTGCACGTTTAGATGTGGATGGACCATCATCCTCATCAGCAGCAGCATCAGTTTTTTGTGTTTCAGCAGTTGTCTCTTGCACTTCATCCTTAGGTTTGAGTTGCGCCTCATCCGCTATCACCTCAAACAAGGGCTCATCGTGTTTAGCATCGAAATGCATTATAATAATGCTCAAATCATACTGCTGCACATAATCATCACTGCGCAGCATTACGCCATCCACAATATGCAAGTCACTCAACAATTTTTGCTCATTGACTTCCGTTTCCTCCTCATCTGCAGATATGACCACAATACCCTTCGACTCAATGGTCACCTCAGGCTGCACCATATTCAACGTTTTCTTCAGCACCTCATCACGCAGCTCAACAATCTTCAACTTGTTGGTGTCCACACGCAGATGTATAGCAGGATCGGCCGCACACACAATACACTTGGGATTTGGTGGCGTTAAGCTCTTCTCAGGCACCAAAAGTTGTTGGCGCGGATTTTGACGCAGACGCATATACACTGACGTACATTGCGCAAACTGCTCCTGCAGTACTTTGAATGTTTGCAGCACCACCACACCCGCGGTCATGGCATTAGTGGTGGCAATGGCGGGTATAATATTGCCAGCCATTGACTTGATTTCAAAGCGTGATTTGCGCGGAATTTCAAATATGCTGGCGCGTATATTGGCGCAAGCGGCCACAAAGTCCATGGCCTCCTGATCATCTTTGTCCCAGGTGAGGAAATCCTGCTCATCTAAAGCGGCATAGCGCAGGCTCAACTTTTTCAAACAATTTTTGAACACTTGTGCACTTTCGAGCAGCGACCAAATGCTATGATACTGACGTTCAAAATTATTGCCATTGACATCAGCCGCTTCGGCTTCCATCAATTTCTGCCAAGGTACAGGAGCTGGTGGTTTGCGTGTTTTCCACAAATTGGACATGGACAGCAAATATTTGATGTCATCATTGAAAAACTTGTTGAACAGCTGCTCCGCATCAAATTGACAATCTTTGGCCCATTGACGCGTGCTCACACGCTCCACATTGCCATTCTCTGTTTCTGCAGCATGTTCGCCATTGCTGGCGTTTTCAGTTTGCGCCTCTGGATCGGCCATATCTGGTGAAATATCCTCTTCATCACTGGGCTCTCCAAACAGCTGATTGAACAAATGCTTGGCCCACACTATGCAGTGTATGGGCTCTGAGGGCGTGTTGCGTATGGTGCAACCTGGAAAGGTCTTCTGCCTGGCCTTTGGTGTGCACTCATAACACTGTGTGACTCCCTTTTTAATCAACTCCACCTGACCATTGTAGCCCGCAGTGCCACTCTCAATGAGCGGCACATCCGCATTTAGGCACATGCGATTGACATGATTACGTGCTGCACGATTGTCCAAAGCATTGAGCACTACATTGAATTTCTTATAGAAATTAACACCGTAGTCCACAGATGTAATGCTGTCATGATACGCAGTGATGTTGACATCTGGATTGAATTGTAGCGCACTCTCCTTGGCTACCATAGCCTTGGACTTGCCGACATGTTCGCGATGGAAGAGAAATTGACGATTCAGATTGCTCAAATCGATTGTGTCCAAATCAATGATTTCAATTTCTGGGAAACCGGATAACACCAAATTCTTGAGAATTTCACAGCCGATGCCGCCGGCGCCGACAACAAGTATTTTTGACGTCAATATCTTTTCACGCAAATTTTGTGGAAAAATTCCTGCTAGTGAAGCAGCCATTTTAGCTACTGCTTGACAAATAAACGACAATTATTAATATTTAAATGATTTATTTGCCAATTTTTCCACTACTTAAGTTTTTTGCACGCGTTTTTTTTCTACGCTTTCATGAAATTGTGTAGCGTTGCCCAGTGCTGTTGATATATGTCAAAAAAAAATTGACAGCTACTGCATGAAAATTATTAATGCTTAATGATATGTAAATAAAATTCATTTAAA
Source organism: Liriomyza trifolii (assembly GCA_001014935.1). Lineage (NCBI taxonomy): Eukaryota > Metazoa > Arthropoda > Insecta > Diptera > Agromyzidae > Liriomyza > Liriomyza trifolii. Next base: position 9,294 of record JXHJ01012236.1, on the reverse strand, counting down.
AAAAATTAATTATTTTTATTTAAAACTTGACTTTTAAGTTATTTNATTATTAATGCTTAATGATATGTAAATAAAATACATTTCAAAAACACGAATTATTTATATTTAAAACTTAACTTTTAAGTTATTTCATTTTATTATAAAATTAGTTATTAAATTAAATTTAATTAAATTTAAATTGAAGTTGGCANAATTTAATTAAATTTAAATTAAGTTGGCAATGCTGCTTGAATTTTATTATTATTGTTGTTGTTCTAACATATATTAGTTCATATTCATTCCAAAAGTGAGTGTTTTTATTAAAGTAATTTTGGGTTTTTAAAAATTTATTATTTTATTTTCTTGCAATTCAATGTTAAACACAAAAAATACTTAATTATTTGCATCAACTTCGAGTGTATTTTTTTAAATATTTTGTCTAGATTGCTATTTAAATGACGTGTCATATCGGCACTATCTACATATATTTTTATGTTTACAGGACAAGATTCTAAATAATTGTCAAAATGATTACTGATGTGCAATTAGCTATTTTCTCAAATGTGCTTGGAGTATTTTTGTTCCTGCTCGTTGTGGTTTATCATTATATCAATGCCAATTCCAGCACAAAGTAAGCTACTGGATTAAACACGCGTTGACGGCAAATAACTATCTCTCTTGTTCTTTTTTTTTACAGACCGGCATCAAAAACAAAATAAAATGTAATAAATTTTAATAAAAAAAACACATTTTATTTATAATTCATCTAATGCGTCTTTCATATCTTTCATATTCTCCAAAGCCTTATTGCTCTTAGCATTGAACATTTTCTCCTTTGTATGTCCAAAGCTGAAGCTTGTTGTACTTTTCCCCTTTTCAAGCTTTTTAGTTGTACTAGCTTGTTGTTGATCCACATCCACTTCCATTTGCTNTTAGCATTGAACATTTTCTCCTTTGTATGTCCGAAGCTGAAGCTTGTTGTACTTTTCCCTTTCTCAAGCTTTTTAGTTGTACTAGCTTGTTCCACGTCCACTTCCATTTGCTCAGTTTCTGCTTGTTGCGGTTTCCCCTTCACCTTCGGCTTTTTCTTAGTTTTATTTTTGGTGTTCCCGTCTAGCAAACCAAAGCGAAAGTCTTGTGGCAATTTATGCACTTTTATGGCATGCTCTTTACGTGCCTCTGTGGTAACAAACAATTCAGCACACTCTTCCACAAAACATTGGTAACGTGCCTTGCCATGCTCCACAAGTGTGGCGAAATAAGTGTCGTGCGTTTCACACAAATGCAAGTCTAGTAAATGCGCAGTAGGCAGCGAGCTTTTGCATGCTATGCATAAATGGCGATGCACTCGATTATAGTGTGATTTGTAGGCAGATACTCCATGAAAGTCTTCTTTACAACCAGGAATATCACAAAATATAATAATTTCATTATTCTGCTCCTCAGCATCCAAATATTTGCTCATATCCGGCACAATGCCAAGTTTTTTATATTTCGGTAAAAACTGCTCATCATCATTTGCTACTGCTCTAAAACCAGCAATTGTATGATTGAGTAAATTTTTTATTTCTTCAACAGACAAATATTGAGTGTCCATTTTTCTCAGCGTCTGTTTGACAACTGAAACTGTCAAAATATAAATAAATAATGACAACCCAGCAAAGAAATACACTTTTTTTTAACGTTATTGTTTATTTGGGAAAATCTTATGTTTCAACGACAAATAACGGTTACGTGATTGAGAAGAAATCTTTTTCTAATTCATTACTTAATGGTATTTGTAGTTTCTGTGGTGACGGAATTTGCCGTAATTGATAACATAGAAGAATGTCATTGCAGCAAAAGTCAGCTGGAAGAATGGTGCAATACCGGCGCGCTTCGGTTGCACATACTTGTGCTGCCAGCGCCACCAAGCACGACTGCAAGCTCCAGCAATGGCCTGTGGACTCTTGTTACGACGGCTCAACCAGGATCCAAGTTCACCCAATTTAACTTGGCTCAATGGAGTATCAGCTGAGGAAAATTTCAAAAAAAAAAAAAAATATTGGTTTTTAAAATATCGACCAACAAATAACCATCAAAATTATGTAATGTCACAGATCAGCTCTCAATCATTTTGCTCACCTTTGCCATAAAAGCGAGCTGGATCGTAAGGTCCGTGCACCTTAGGGTTGTATTCAGCAGGGTAATCACCAAAAGCCATGTTGAACTATATTTATATAAGAATTGAAAAAAAAAAAAAAATGTACTTGAATAATTTTCTAATTTTAATCAAAGCTCACTTGTTTTCTACCTACCTTCAGAAAACCACTGACAGTAGCTTCTTCTTCTTCTTTTTTTCAACTTGAACAAGTGACAGTTCGTTTTCGGAGTTTAGCATTGCCATTTCATAGCTATTTTTATGAGCTGGCAATGCTTAAGTTGGGGCTTTTATTTTACTGCTACTATTTGGCAACTTCAGACGGTTTTGTGTTTCCCATTAAAAAAGGTGTATTTATAAGTTGAAAAAAAAAACAACAAAAAAATAGAAAAATCTGAGCACATTTTATAACAAATAATAGTTAATCATTAAATTGAATTAAATTGAAAAAAAGTGTAATTAACAAATAAAGCTGTTTTAAGTTTGTGTTTGAAAAGAATTGACTAAACTAAGCATTGTAATTTTTGCGCAGCTTTACTCCTGAGTTTTGTGTATATAAACAAAAAAAAGTTGTAGATACAAACAATAAAGTTTGTTTCAAATCGTGTATTAAAATAAAAGCAAAAATTCAACAAAATCGCAAAATACCACCAAATAAGAAACGAAATCGTGGTAAAATGAAGTTTGAGGCAATGAATGGGAATTTGTTGCCTTTAACAGTTAAAACAAAGCCTGGCATTAATACAACTGGCATTGGGGATGGGGGAGATAATGTAGATGCTGGCGATGCTCATACAGATATGAAATTATTAGCTGAAGATTTAGATTTCAGTGCTAATAATATTAATGATGGCAGTCAAGTTTTGACAGAGAATAAATTGGAGCAGAAATGTTTAGAGCAAGATGAAAGCAATAAAGCAACAACAATTGATGAGGAAGAAATAGAGGAGGCGTCGGCAACTGCTGTGGCTGTTGATGCCTTGGACAAAGACGAAACATGTGAGGGTAGCAAAAAAAAAGGCACTAGAAAAAAACGTTCAACAAATTGGGAAGAGGCAGAACGAGTGAGTTTTATACCTACCTACATACCTACTATGTATGCGCCAATAAGTAATGCAATTTCATATCAACATATATACTTACATATGTACATATGTATGTACATTCCTACAGTCATATTTATTTTGTGTGTATGTATAACATCAAACAAACAGTCAAGTGAAAAAATGCGCGAAAAACCTGCAATGTTNTTTTTTTTTTTTTTTTTTTTTTTTCAAAAAACTTCATTTTTAATAATCGTTTTTTTATTAATGTATACCTATATTTAACAGAGTCTACTATTGGAGGTCATTAAACCAAAAGCTGATTTTGTGGAAAACCGCAGTATTGATGCCAAAAACATTAAAGCCAAACATTTGGCTTGGTTACACATTACAAAACAGTGAGTATCTCTACTACTAAAAAAAAAAAAATTAAAAATTAAAAAAAAAAAAAGGAAAAAATTTAAAAATTAATTTTTTTTTTCAATTAAAACGGTAAAAAAAATATTTTATTGAAAAAAGCTCTCTCAGAATGTTCGTAATATTGAAAAATTCGTTTCTTTTTATTGTCACACGTTTTCTTTTTTGCGACATTTTCGTAGAACGGCTTCTTCACAGCGTACGTCGCAACGCATACCGTTATGTCAAGAACAAAGGTCTACTCATTGTTTGTGAATAAGAGTGACTGGCGCCGATTCATAACGTACAAAATTCCATTGAAAAATTGAAAAAGTTTCTCAGGAGTCAGTTATTCAGAAGAGTCAGTTCGTTCGAGTTCGTTATTTAGTTTTTTTTTAATGAAAATTTACAAAATCTTTTAAAAATTTTGNGTTATTCAGAAGAGTCAGTTCGTTCGAGTTCGGTATTTTGAAGACCTTTTTTTTTTAAGAAAATTTACAACATCTTTTAAAAATTTAATCAATTCACATTGATCGTGATTTTGATAAAAAAAAAATTTTTTTTGCAGATTTAATTCATTGAATTTTCGACATCGTTCTTTGGATCAAATAAAAGTGCAGTGGCGTAGTTTGAAAAATTTGGCCAAACGTGAGTATCAATCGAAACCAGAAAAAGGAGTTTGTGTGGAGGGAGCCAATTTAGTAGAATTTCTCGAAGAATTACTCAAAGAAACGAATATAATGAGGCCACATAATAAAACAGCTGTTGGTGGCATTATCAAGAAGGAACACAATGATATAGATGATGAAGATACTCCATTGGCTGCATTACCTGCAGTAACAGCCGCCACGACATCGACTCATAGCAGTGATGAGAATACCACACAAACTTCAAACACTACCATGGCTTTACCATCCCCACCTTTGTCAGCAGCAGATTCACAGCATGAGATTGTAAAAGAGACGACGGTTACATCAACGCGTAAACGTAAGAAACCTGCAACACAAACGAAACCCAAACAAAAACAGCCAGAAGATGCAGAATTGACAAAAACCCCCACAACAACACTAGCAGAAACATTGAATGGTGGAGCTCCAAAACCAAAACGACAACGTGCACAAAATATTAAAAAAGAAGTGAGTATCTAATGATATTTTCTTTTTGCTGAATCATCATTTTTCTACTCTTTTTGTTGTAGGCAGCTGCTGTGGTGGATAGCACTTCGAATAGTAGAAAATTAAATGAAATTCAATCAACGAGCATTGAACAATCAGCGCTTGCTTTGGCACTCAGTGCTGGCACTGAGAAAAGCGCGACAATAAACTCCCCTCCAGATGCTACCATAACACATTCCAGCTTGAATGCTCTGAATGATTTGGCTAAAGCAAATCATGGAAATGCACAAACACAAAACAATAATAATAATATGAATGTGAATAATAATAACATGAACAATAATAATGTTGCAATTAGCGCAGATGTAAAGTACAAAAAACAATTATTTGAACTGTTGAAACATGCACGTCTCACGGAAATGGATTACCTACGCAGAGATTATGAGCAAAAGTTGCGATTTGCACAAATGGAACAGGATTTGCGTATGAACTTCAATCGACAAATGGAAGAATTGAAAATGCGCCTGATGCGTGAGGAACATGATGTGCGCATGCGGCAATATCAAGCGGAACATGAAGCACGTATGCGTATTTATGCCACTAAAGGTACACTAACTGGGCATGCTAATAATGCGAAAGGTAATGAGAATCTCATCTAAATGGAATTTAATATTAAGTCAATTCTCTCAAACAAATTAAAGGCAGCCGAAAAAAAATCAGTTAAAAATATTATTATTATTATCTTCAAAAGCTTTTATGGGGTATACAATAATTCGCTTATGATATCGAAATACCATTTACAAAAAATAACAGTAAAATTGATTAAAAAATGTATGCATTTGAAAAAAATTTCCGTTAAACATTATGTATTAAGTATTGTAGCATTAAAATTGACTGCTCATTTTTTATGAAAATATATAAATTTATATATTTTGATGAATTTCATTATGGTTGTGTGCAACTTCCATCATATAACAAGTGTCGTGTTCACTAATAACATTTTCATTTATATATACATATATTATGATGATAAGAAATTTAACGAATTTGATATTAAAAACAAAAAATATTTTTTTGACTTAAAAGAAATTTCCAATTTATTTTTTTATGTTTTTTTTTTTTTTTTTGAACAAATGTTTTCTTTTTTTACTGTAAAAACTAACTCAAATTAACTAATAATCAAGTATTATAGTGTGTAAGCTACTAAGTATGTAACAGATCCTATTTAGTTGAACAGACTTACATTATGATATTGAAGCTTTTCAATATTTTTAAAATAAAGATTAATGTGAATTGAAATATTCTTTTATTTTTGTGTACTTTAAGAAAAAGATACGGATTGTTTTTTTGAATAAACGGCGTGTGCCACACCTTTCTATTATGGCTGGGGAATTCCCATTATCAAAAGATTTAGAATGAAAAACAAATCTAATCACTAGATTAGATATTTGAATTAAAATGTTTTGCGAATTGATTACTTTTAGACCTATTCAACATTTTATTCAAGATTAGTGACGAGAACATTCGAAATCTCTCCATGCGTTTCATTCTACGAGCGTTGAGGTTGTCCTCAACTTAAATCATATATTTTTCTCAAAAATTTCACCTAGTGAATTTAAGTCAGCTTAATTTTGAAAAAGGAATAGAAATTTGAAAGAAACACTAGTCGTTTCTGCCCATTTTAGACATCCAATTACTAAAACAAATTTTGTTTGAAGTCCTTTTTTCAAACAATTCATGTCACTTGAATTTTAAACCCCAGATCAGGAAAACTTCTACGAAATTTTTGTAAGATCCTTTCTCATACTTTATTCAATTAAGATGACCTGGAGATACATACATATATATTGCCTTATCAACATATTTATTTTTAAATTATAGATGAAAAAGTTCCAGGTATCCTGGATGTTTTTTGGTCCCGGTATTTTTATCAAAGTAACAACTCTTTATTAATGGTTCCATCAATGAGTGTGGTGTTTTTTTTAATATCTGAGCAAATAACCAGAAAAGTAAGATCTAGCTTCGGAGGTGAAACCCTGGATGCATAAGTGTTTTTAAAACCTTATTTTAAAAATTAATAATTTTATAATAGAAAAATTATTTTTCATTCCTGATCTCATATGCTTTGTATATGTTTTTAATAAGTTTTCTATCTTTTTTAATTTTTACTAAAAAAATTTTTTTGTTTATAGTTTTACGAGTCCTGAAAATCTCGGGGTCGCGGCATTAAAAAGCAGAGAGTTTCAAAATCCCGGGAATGTAAATCCATCCCGTTTGACAGCACTATCAGGTAGATAAATACTTTTATAACGTTTGTGTAATGGTTTTGTAGGTTTTTTTTCAACACGTTTAACTTGTAAAGTTATGTAATTGATATTCTTTATTGTCAATATTTAAAAAAAAAAACCTAGTTGAAATACAACTACTCCTTCGCAACATCTAAGCAATTAAAAATGTCTAATCACAGACGATAAGATTAAATTGATATTTTCGCAAACAAAAATAAGCAATCGCAATTAAAATTATGAAATGTCTGTATCGAAGGTATAGTAGGTTTTTTTTTTTTGTATTTTTAATCAAGCAACAAGAAAGTCTCTCCCAACTTTTGTTATGATTTAAAAATAAATTAAGTTGTTTATAAATGGTCTGGTGCTATAAACAAATTAATCCAATTAATAATGAATCAGCCAATAGAATAACCTTAATCGCAATCTTATCTAGTGTTACGTGCTATAATTTTAACCATGCGTAGTTTATTGAACGATTTGAGTTATTTTCTTTATGATGATGTGTTTTATCTTAGTAGGTTCTTTTCACAAAACAACCAAATAAAAACAATTGTTACCTTTGATACAATTCATAGCCATAGAAGTGATAATCATGAACATACATAGATAGATACATACACATGTAAGTAGTGGAGCACAATTAATATTATTTGTTTATCTTTATTATAGGTACATATCTATATTTATAATGATTTGAGAAATTGAACTGGCTATAAGTAAACGTTTATTTGCTAAAAATCTTTTATTAGTATATCCAGACTCTACATGGCTGGTCATACCGTACTTAGTACTCAGTTGACAATCAAATCAATCAATTTTCAAAATCGTGGTGTGAAATTCATTTAAGTGATATTAAAGTGTCTATAAATAACTAATAAGCACTTACGGTAATTAATGTTATTTTTTATTGATTTTTAGATTCAATTAAATAAATTAAAAAAACTGATCATCAAAAATGCACATCAATTTTAAGAACTAATAAACGATATGACGTCGATTCAAAAATATTTTGCAATAAATCTTATTTTAAAGTGGTTCGGTATTTAGATGGAAAAATTTCAAAGTGTAAATTAAAGACTGCAATAAAGTTCAGGACCCCTTTGATGATAAAGCCATTAATCTCCATGTTGTAAATTAAAATAAAATTAATCAAGTACTCATGTACTTGTGCTAGATAAGAACAAATTTCAAAAGTTATTACTGTCAATTGACTGGTTATCAAATCAAGAAATACAGTTTGTGCTGATTTTATTACAGTTAAAATACACTTGATATGAAATCATGTCAAAATAATACTCATTGCAAAAATAACATTTTAAAAAAAGATGTTAAGCAGGAAATAATAAATGATTTGTTATTATTTTGATGCAGGAAAATTTAAATTATTTTACTTATGTATGTATGTATTTAATTAAAAAGAAAAACATGCGTTTATCTGCACACGTTCACGTTTAATCTTTTTATTGTAAAAATATGTTTAAATATTTTTACGTCCTTGTCTCGATTTTAGTGTCTTAATGTGTTTTATGTGTCTCCAACGATCAAGATCTTGTAAAACCAGCCACAGAAACAACTAAAAACAAAATCGGAATATATATTATTTTTTTTCTTCTTATTTTTTCGCTTCATTCAATAAACTAAACCTGTGTTTAGAATATCCACAATCATTCAAGTATTCTTTATTAATGTGCTTTGTTTTTGTTAGTTTCCAGCTCAGCCTTGCGTTGCATGGTAATTCCCAATTACTTATAAGGTTAATACTCTACTTAATCTCGTATATGTAGCTACATATGACTAAGCAATTAAAAATTCAAATATTGTGCATATTAATCTTCTTATGACGTCGAAAAATATGCTAATCGAACACAATTAACAACTATGTGTGACACGCCCCCACAAACAAATTTGATGGTCAAAAAAAGATGTATCTAATAGATAAACATTTATTTTATTTATTCAATAATTGTTCTTTTTCTTGTTCAAACAAGTATGTGTAGTTTGTATACGCACGTCGAAGGAAAGCCCTAAATCGATCGATGGGGGATTTTATCTGATGATTATTTGTTTTGGTATTAGTTGTTGTTCTTGTTGTTGTTATTGTTGTTTGATGTTAAGTTGCTTGAAGTCGAGCTTAAATGATGCATTGAGAAGTGTATTTAAAAACGTTGCTTAATTGAACGAGTTTTCATAAGCGTGTGGAAGCCAACGCGATCACAACTTCTGTCGATCGCTTCACTTTTCCTTAGATTAAGAAAGAATTTCCTTCAAGCTGCACTTGAAACTAATAATGTATTAAAGTTGAATTGAAGTGAATTTTTGTGGAAAAAATTAAC
>JXHJ01012193.1:1386-14107 GCA_001014935.1 Liriomyza trifolii | reverse complement strand
TTAGTTATTGTTGCAGTTATTTGTACTGTTACTTCTGCTCTTGGTTATGTCTGATAAATAACCTTCAACTTGAACTAAAAGCTTAAATCAACGTTTGTACACACATATGTATGTATATGATGGCGATTTAGCTTTCTACACATTACTTCCTTCATAATTATGTATGAAATTGGTAAAAGTTATATTTTCATTTATAAACGCAGCACGAAACTTTTCCTAGGAATTTCTCGTTGATTTTCAATGCCAATTATGTTATAGACAGGTATTCAAATTTATTAATGCATACTTTCAGGATTTTTGATTTTTCCAATCTACGTATGTATGTATAATATCTACTTTATAGTTGTATACATTAAACATGACAATTTCAAATAAAATGTTAGGAGAATTGTTTGCCGGCAAAAAATGGCGAAGAGCAATTCGCTCAGTATGCATCATAGAGTACATACATTCATACATATTTGTTTGTGGCCAACGTGCTCACAACGCAAGCTCAGTACATGTAACAAAACTACACCATTTTCATTTCAATTTCAACATTAGAAGTTACCACACATCAAACGCCTACAACAGTGTTCAAAAGTAAATACAAAATACATGTAGCAGTCTACCAATTTCAACGGAAAATGCTCAGCAATACTCATGTCAAATTTCATGCGCCAGTGGAGTTTTTTCTAGACTTTAAGTTCCCTCAAATTAAAGTGCCTATGAATTGGAAAAAAAATGATTTCTGTTAAAGAAGTTATGATACAATTATTAGATATAATCTCTTTCCCCTTTCCGCGCCTGGTTATCTGAATGTCAATTTATAAAAGAGACATTTGCGTAAAAATTCTACAGTGCTTGCACCTCGTGAGAAAAAACAAAGTATCTTAAATTTTTATTTTCAAAACTTTAAGCTCTAAAGAGTGCTTTCTACGTCTTCTTTTTCATAGAATGTACCTCAGCCCTAAGACATATTAATGTCAAAAGACAAAAAAAAAAGGTGACTTAAATTTGTCCCTTTTATGGAAAGTATCCAGTATTTAGAGAGTCCGATTATAGAGGATTGAACGCTGTTTTAAGAATACATAGTTTTCAAATGGTCCTAAATTTCAAAGGAATACTAAAGGATTAATCGATTAAATAACATTATCGTTTAACAAATTATTACAAGAATGATCATTTCTTTCCGATGTCAAAAATATTTGGTAAAAGGAGACAAAAAGTTGTCTCTTTTCAATATATTGAAATAATTCATTACTTTCTTCGTTTACTAAAAAAACTTCCACTAAATTTTTAACCTACTATCCATTTTTATTTGCATTATTACTGATAATGCGTTATAAAGGTTTTTCAATTTTTCGGATTAAATTTTAAAGATTTGTTTGAAATGAAAAATTTTGAGATTAACTAGGGAACCAAAATGCCTGTTTAGTACATTTTTTCTACCAAAATTTCATTTTTATAGTGCTCATATATTGTTTCTCTAAGGCATTAATACCTTATTTTCTAAGTGGAGTAGCTATAGTAAAGTTTAGTAGGTGGTACGAACATAAGGTAAACACCCGAGTAGTCCCATAAACGAAAGTAACAGGTGGACAGACGANAGTTTAGTAGGTGGTACGAACATAAGGTAAACACCCGAGTAGTCCCATCAACGAAAGTAACAGGTGGACAGGTTTGTGAGTACGAAGTTGTAGTAGTTTTAATCAAGGCAATAGAGCAGTAGGGCACGCGTATTTTTGCTTCATTAGAAACATGAGTATTGCCTGAGCGTGAGGGGTGGGGCGGAAGCTAAGGTGAGTTCACGAAAACAGCATCAGAAAATAGAAACATGTAGAGATTTCGCCAGACACACAAAAATAACGATACACAAGTCAACAAAAATAAAGAAGGTAAATACAATATGAAGAGAGAAAACTACGGGATATATTGAGTGGAGTAAAACATTATCATAAAGCTGACAAGGGAATCAGAAGTGACGAAGTCCGAACCAAGAAGAAAGTTAAGCAAGGCACTCGTCCTCACTTTATAAAGAAACACGCATTAGTCTGAGCTAGCTCAGTCGGCAGTTGACTATCAGCGTTAAAGGATCAACAAATATTTAGTGCATGGGAAATTTTTGTTTATAAATCAAATGCTTTCAAAATATCAACTTTTTCAAACCAAATTGTTAGTATTTTTGCATCACAAAAAAAAAAAATTAATATAAATGAAAAACTACGTGATTTAAAATTCAAGTGAAAATAAGAAAAATTTTCAAAATATTTGTGGAAAAGTTGTTATGAATTTTCCTCAAATAAAATTAAATTTATAATTTTAACATTATTCAACTAACTAACTAACAATTAATTAAAGGGTAATAAATGAATTTGCAATTCAATTCCACACATAAATCAACAAGTTTTCATTGAATAAAGGGGAAAAAATTACATAGGCTTTTAATTGTTGTCAAAACATATCGAAATCAGTGTTTGTTTTCTGCAACGCAATTGATAAATGAGCATAATTTGACACTGTTGGCTTGTCTAACTGTTGCACTACGAGAAAAGTTCAATTTTAAAGTATGGCAAAAAAAAAGATTTTTTTTTTAAACAAATTCTCATTTTAAATCAAGTTGAAAGTGGCCAAGTGAAAGTGAATTACTTGACTATCAAACCCATTTGTCAGGATTTTTGTGTTAGCTAGGCAAGGACAATCATAAGAAATTGCTGTTCTACAGTTATATGTTGGCCAATCCCTAACAAATGTGTCAGTTGATGATTACCAAGCCCACCATTAGTTTAAAAATAAATCATAATAATGACATTTTATTATCATTATTATTATTATTATTTTTACATGAATAATGCCTGCTGGATTGAACTTGACTGTACTGTGGACTATATATGTATTAAATAAGGAATTTTGTTATAGTTATTTGTGATTACAAATAAATGTTAATACGCCTTAAGCATTAATTGAATTTTTCAATCACAATAATTAATGAAAGTCACAGCTGTTATCGGCAATTAAAAGATTGGGAGCGCCCTTTAATACGCCATTCACGCATAGTATATCTCTGAATATTTACAGTTTGTTTGTACATACATACATACTATTTATGTTTGTATGTATGTATATGTAAAAAATGGCAGCGGTTGAATGCTTAGGTGAATATTTTCTTATTTTTGTGGGTAAATTTTAAGCTGCGAATACTTTTTAATGAAGTTGATTTTTTTTTTTTTTTCATACTTTCTTATTCTCTTACAAATAAATGTATCAAAGTAGTATATGGCTGAATACCTGGTGGCACGCAAAAGAAGGAAACAAAATGAGAAATGAAAGCAATAAAAACAAAAAAAATGACCTAAAATAAAAGAAATTTACAAGTGCCAAAAACAGTCAAGTAGGTACATAAATAAATAAATAAATGCTTAGATAAAATGTATATTTGGCAGGAAACATTTGCTTGATTATAATAATGTGGTTAAAAAAAAAGTGCGATAATCACGGACTAAACAAAAATCAACAACATCAGCAACAACTAGATTAACAACAACAACAACAATAGCCACAACAAAATGAAATAAGGAGCCACTGAAATTTGCAACAATCAATTTTAATCTAAGATTCAATATCAACCATCTTGAAAAAGCAGTTTTAGATATAATAAAAAATATACATATATACATACATACATATAACCATAAAGTAAACAGCGAATTGCCCAAGGTGAGTTCTTTTTATCTATTAAATGGCATACAAATAAGACCACACATATAAAAGTTTATCTCTTTGATAGTATTTATTTATTGGTCTTTGAATAATCTTTTTTTTCCATATGACATATTTTATTGGAAATAACAAATGAGACAACAATTTAAATTTATTTGGCATATAAAATATGAAACTATAGGTACTTTACATGGGTCATAAAATTTCCGCTTTAGAACATTGTAGTAGAAAAATAATTTATTCCTTAATAGTGAAATTTTCTATTTAATTCAAGACAGCGAATTTTGAAATAATAAAAAAAAATGTCGTCATTTAAATTAAATTTGTTTATATTTTAGTAGTCAGTTTAAGTATAAACTTACTCCAATCCAATCAGCCATAACGTTTGACTCTAAGATTGACTTGCCAGTTCTACATAATAATAATAAGTTTTCAAGCAATAGCAGGAGCGATGATAAAATATAAATTTATAAATAGGATGATTAGACAAACTTTGGCAACCAGCAAATGTGTTTCATTCATTAACATCTAATGAAAATCAGCTGTGGTTGAACTTACTTTGGCTTTCCCTAAGAAATCTATTTTCTGTAGGTTGCTACGGCTACGAAACTGCGTCTTCAGTTTGGTCCTTGAGATTTGCTACAAATACACCAGCTAAGTATGTAATGTAGTATAAAGTTTTGGCGTCATCTCTTATAAAATTTTAAATAACCGAATTGTTGAGTCAAATAAGAGAAACCACATAATTAATTAAATTGCTTAACATATTTTATTTTTAATTTATCAATGTCAATGTTCAATAGAAGCTATTCAAATCGAAATTTAACCCTTTTTTTTTACTAAATTTTATCAACATGTTTTGGCGTGTTCAATATGTAATATTGTTAGACTGTTTAATCGATCATCCATTATTTTAAAAACTAGAAATGTGGTTAAATTATTTTGGCAACACTATGATATCTATTGTGACTGAGCACTAATTATGAATTTCAACGTGTTCGTACAATTTGTACATAAAAATAAAAAAGTATAAAATAAATCTAAACATTTCAATTTAAAAAAATTTCAAACAAATCTGAAGAAACGAAGTGCGAAAAATGTTAGTCAATATTTTAAACAAAAGGTGGATCAACAAAAGGATTACACGAGCATTTAAGGGTAAAACTTTTTCACGTGCTGTGAAAAAGTCTTAAAAAAATCCAAATGATTTAGAATCCTGGGATCAAATTGTCCCACCAATCAAATTGAACTACCAAAAATTACAACACATCATCTTGGGTTTACTTAGGATATGTTAGCATTTTTAAAACTTACTCAATCTAAGGAGATTAGAAAAATGTCTTCAAGTCAAAAAGTTTTATGTTTTCAAGTTTTCCACTACAATAAAAACAAACTACGTCATGTAATAAGAGAGAAAATGCGAAAATATAAATTCAGCTTCTCTTTCTATGAATTACCTTTTTTGGCTAATAAGAAATATTTAAACTGTATCGAAAATAGATCTAGTCCGCATTAAAGAATTATTTTATTTTCTCATTTATTTAAAAAGACGTAAATTAATCAAAATTATTAAAATGAATTACTTTAAAAAAATAATTGAGTAATATAGCATTTAATAATTCAAAAAGAAAGTATACACAAAATAATAATATACATGAGAAATTATATACTCAGAGTGAACTTGCTAATTGATGAACTAAACGAAAAAGTTGTCGAAAAACCAACCACCAAATTTAATACATATTAATATTGATTGCGCTCAAATAGTGTCTGAAATTCATAGTGGAAAGAGTTTTTAAGGTGGTCCCATTTCTACTCCATTATAGTTATGAATGCAGTCAATCTTACACAAATGAGTGCATATACAAAAATAGGAAAAAACCTAGTATGCAAAGTTGTTAAGAATTCTGTCACACACATTCATTACAAATTTCGTAATTTTAAATACTTTTTTAACTATTTTTAATTGCATCTTTTTCACACGAATGAACATTATGAGTGGGCTGCCGCAGTGGACAGCCGGAAGAGTCATACTTTTTATGTTTTTTCGTACCTTTGGTTCGTTAATTTATTAAAAAAAAAGTGCATATTTTGTTGGACAAAAAATATGCCCATACATTATTATATTGCCTTAAAGAATATAGCATTAAAACAAATTCTTATATAAATATTGGAATATGTTTGATTCTCCCCATTTCTAAAATTGTAGCAATAACTTTTTCAATTTTTTCTAAAGCTAACAGAAAAATCCAATGACAACATTTCAAATACAGAGACTTTGTCTGAAGTTTCGTCTATAAACACATAAATGTTCATTTGGCATTTGATTTAAAATATCTTCGTAATTACCATCCAAATATGATTTACGAACTACCGAATTAATGGAAGATTGTGGATGACTTCATTTGTAGATTGGTAAATTCCAAGCCAGCATCATGGAAGTAAGGTTCATATCAGAAGGTTTTTTTTTATTTATCTTGATGAAATTCCGATACTTTTCAACGATATCCTTAGTGGGTCATTTTGTCCATTTATTTTCAAAATAAAACGGATTTTTTTATATATAAATTCATCAGTTAATTTTTTTTGTCAGCCAAAAGTGCAAAAAGAACTTAGCAAAAAATATACGTTTAACCGACATAAAACCTCTGAAATTTGTTAACCAGTTAAATCGTGTGCAGAATAGCGTTTGGGTTAGAGTGTGGTTAACAACTGGTTAGATAGAAGTGCAGGATGGCAAAAAGTTACACTTCGGTTAACAACCTGTTCAGAATAGGTCAGTAACTGTAAAACAACAGTGTTGCCGCTATGCAATTGCAAATAAGCAGCAGTAGTTTCAACTAACTGAAAATTTCGGAAATTTCTGAAAGCAATTTTCTATGTAAATTTATTATAGAGAATTTACAGAAACAAAAATTTTTGCATTTATTGAGTGTTTGGAAAAGTGAAAAATAAATGATGAAAATTCGTGCTGCAGATAAGCGGATATGGAAGGACTATATATAAATTTTTTATAAACGTTTTGTTTTTTTTTTTTTTCATGATGGTAACATTCATGCATTAATTGCTTAAAATGCAACAAAAATTCGTATAGGAAAATGTTTCTTTTAAAAATTTAGTTAGTTTGCATAAATGGTACTTACAATATTATCATGTATATTTTAATCGGTTAAAATGGATTTTTTGTGTATGTTTAGATATTATTTCATAATTCAATTTTATTGATATGTTTATTTGTATGTGATTAGATAAATGACAAATATGTTAAACTTAAATGAATGAAATATGTTAGTGTAGATTAAATTAAATGCTATCTGAAACTGTATGAAATCAAACTACAATTTAAACATATATTTTTTATTTTATTTTAGAGGGCAGTTTCCTATTTTGTAGAATACATAAAATAACAATATAATTTACATACATCTTTTTAATCAATATTTTTGTATGAGAGAAATCTTAAATTTCACTGAAAATCATTCCTTTATACTTCGTTGTTCTCCACATAATAGTGAAACAAAGGAAGAATCCATACATTAATTAAGCTTAAAAAAAGTTGAGTTACGCTTATGAGTATTCACAAAATTTTCCAAGAATTGTTAACTGAATATGAGGTGTTTTTTTGCACAGAAAGTAATACTATAAAATTTGAAAACTGTGAATTCAATCAATATACATATAATCATTGTTCTATTAAAAAATTATACGTCATAGCTAAACGATGAGAAGTTCCTAAAAAAAACGAAAGAGATTATATTAAAACCCAAGTTTTTCTAGAGAATTTACAGTTCATTCTTCATTTTATATGATTTTTTATTTTACATTAATGTTCTAAATTGATAACAATGAACGTAATGGACACGTTTTCGGCAGCTTTCTGATTAAAATCGATGCATAGGAAGTTCCAAATTTTCTAATTAGTAGTTCAACTTAACCTAGCCTGGCCAGTTCCAAGTTTTAATTAAATAATTAATTTTTCGTCTTGTTGTAAGGATATTTTTTTTTTATATTTATTTTACTGATAGAAAGCCAACAAAATTTAAAGAGGGTACCTGGATATAAGGTATCTACTTCTTTTAGAAATATGCATGTTTAAGGCTAAAAAATGGAAGAGACCTGCCCAGACCCATATGTTAGTTTAAGTGTTAAAATAAATTAAAGCTTGTCGTTCCATTAGTCAAAGAGTAGTATGGAACATCAACAAAAGAGAGATATTTTTTTTGTTTTTAAATAATGCTTATTAACGTGATATCATGCTAATATAAAATAATATTTATTTTCGGTTTGAAATCTTATAAAATTACACGAAATACTTTGATTTTATTTCAAAAAAGAAGAAAAGAATTCAGGCACTCTGTTTACTAGCATTTATAAAATGTCACGATTTTTAGAACTCCTTTGAAATCAGTTTGTGGCTGTTGCTGCTTTAAGTTATATCACGTTTTTTGTCTGTTTTAATAACAAATGTATTGACAAGCAATTTCTTTTATATTTTCTCTGGAAGAGTTTGTCTGTGTGCATGCTTTATTTCACTACTTAAGTAGCCAAATTCCAAAAAAAGATTCTTAAACGACTTGTGCTGATTTGCATACTCGTACTTAAGTCAACACTTTTTTAGAATTTCAAATGAGTTTTGCCCATTTATTTTCCTTTTTTTTTTTTGCTTTCAATCTTTTTGCAAAAATGATGAACTTACATTCACACTGCGTTCACAAGTCCAGCTGAATTATGAAAATGGAACCTAAACGAAAGTTGAACTCAAACTTTCTAATTCAAGTAATGATAATTTAAACTAAGCTGACCTACAAAATATATACCCATTCTTAAGACGTAATATTTTGAGGGGGTACTGACAAGGTATGATCATTTCAAACCGTCCTATTTAAATTGAAAATTTCAATTGATTGTCAAAATATGGATTCCCTCGTAGTCCTAAAGAATCCGAAAAGTAGACACTGTTCAAGAATGTTAAACCTAGGGACTTCCACAGCAAAGTGTAAGCCCTGCTCAATGAAACTAGGCACCCTATTAAAATGACCAGTCAGTCTATTCAAAACGAAATTTCAAAAAAGTTAAAACGTAGAATAATTCCATTTTAAAATTAAATTTTAACAATATTTTGTGGATTTGACCTCCCGTACTCTATCGCAAATGCTGTGTGTCAAAATTTTACATAGATTTGGGTCAACAGAGTTTTTTTTGATGGTATATTGTGCCTGCGAATATGATTTTTATTGGGTTAAATTTTGGAGGTTTGCAGGCCGCTAGAGGCCTGGAACGCTATTTTCGCCAAATCGCCTCTCAACTGCTACGGACTTGGGGCAAGGAGCATTATTTTATTAGAATATCACGAAGGAGTGAATTCGCAGAGAGCTTAACGAATACCTTATTTCCCAAAATGCATAAGATATTCTAGGCCCTCCCAAAACTTCTAAAATAGCTGTGTTAATAAATTCTGGAGTTGTTCAAAATTTAAAATTGATTAAAGGATGTCCAACATGGAATCGTGGTGACAGTTGGTTTCACTAAATATGAGTGTCATAGAGACGGAATGCTAGAATATCCTCTGTTTATAATCCAATATTTAATTGGGTTTTTTTATAATTATTTTTAAGAATTTAATTGTAGTTATTGCCAACAATACAAGGAGTAAATTGCAAAAAAGAAAAATCAACACTTAAAATTATACATTGGTTTATATCCTACAGTAATTTCTTTAGCGAGTTGGCGTTGAGAGCCTGGGGACTTGCGACTCTACCATGTATGATACATACTATTTCATATTATCATATGTATGACAGAAAGTAGGTATAATAAATTATAGAAGGAGCATCTTTCTTATGTATCATAAAACAGTTAAGGAATTCCCATACAGGTTTTTTATCGCCTTATTAAAGAAACTCTACTGCTGCAATCCATAGATAATTCTATATCAATGGTAAGCTCTTTCCCTTATGCAGCATCAAGTTTTCATAAAATTTGGATCTACATATGTTATGTTGACTTGTTTGTGTTTGTATGAACAATTAGTAAGAGAGAATTATAATTCTATTTATAGAATTGTCCGCATTATAGCGCCACTCAAATTGGATTTTAACAGCGGTAGAATGAATGATGATTCTCGGTATAGAGACCGGAAAACGTATGATTATTTAATAATAGCCATCCTATTTCTGTTGCACCCCGATGACGTACTAAGTTGACAAATTGAATTGAGTGAAACCTTTTGCAACCTTTATATCTTAGTAATAGCTCGAGGGAAGAATTTGAAAAAAAAAAAACAAATCTTTTGTTTATGCTCAGTTTATACACATAACGGAGTAGAAATGTGACCACTTCACGAAATCCTTTCACCATGGGCTGTATTGATAAAGCCCAGAAACAAAAACTATATTGTATGGGATGTGCCTTCTATACTTATAATCTAATCCTCTTCTTTGTGACCTTTTAAAACGCAAATTGAAATATTCATGTGGAACACATTACAAAGTCTTTGTCATTAAAATTCCATTTCTGTAGAAATAGTAAGGATTAACAATTAACTGCTTGCTTTTAAACATTATGAATTTGCATTAACCTAAATTGATGTTTTAAATATGTATGTATCTTGAAGGGTTCTCTTAACAAGAAGTTTAATTTGCATCTACACTACAAAAATATGTAAGTGTTCATTTAGCATTTTTTCAAAACGAATATTCATGTGTATTTCAAATGATATCACGTTAATCAACAGCAGATTACAGATTTAGCAAGAAAAAATGTTTTGTTGAGATTCCATGTTTCTCTCTGACTAATGGAATGTCAAACTTCAATTTGATTATTTATTTTTGTTCTTTTACGTACTTGAACTGGAATTACTAATTAGAAAATCTTAAAAATTGCTATGCATTGATGAGGATTGAACCAGAAAGCTGCTGCTGAAAAACGTGCCGATTGTGTTGTCTTTGAAAACATAAACAACAGCTTGAGGATATTATTAAATCGTTTGATTCATGGGAAATTTGGCTCTGGGTTACATTTTTCTTTGTAAGCTTTTAGGCAGTAATACTACATATATTTATTTTTTCTTTATACACCCTTTTTTGAATTGCAAATAAAAAAACAAACTTTGTTAAGTATGTATGTATGTATGTCTAATTAAACATTCAAACCAGACTCAAATAATTGTCTTCTGAATTGCCTTTACAAACCACGACTTCAATTGAAAAAGTCCCTAAACAAACTACAAACAAAATTAAAAGTACTCAATTATAAAGGAGGATACAATCAATTTGTAATATAAATGAGTAGTTTTTATTTATTTATTTTTTTTTTCTAACCCAATGGTAATGTGCGAAATTGAATACTCAATAAGATTCCATGCAACGAGCTTATTTTCAGTTCAATGACTGCTCACGTCTTGAAAAAGTGAATTAAACAAAAACTCATCAGTGATATATAAAGCTCCTTTATAAGTTCTCGGAAATAATAATACTTTGTGCAAGATTTACAGTTTGTTCAAATAGTATTAGGAAAGGGAATTTACGGGTGTCTAATACACTTAATTAATAGCACTCAACACGTTTACCACGTTGAACCTACTGTTGTACATTTCTAAATCAAATAAAAAGTGCTGCCACAAATTTCTAGAAAAGAAAATGGTAAGGCACAGTAACAAAGCGAAACAAGAAGGAATATATTTAAATTCTTTCCAGGTAAATCGCATCATGCATGTGTTATTGAAAGAAGCATCTCTAAAAGTATGCTTTTCAGACATCTTTTGCCTTACTTATTAGCTCATATGAATAAGAAATATAATATATATTATAGGTTATGAGCAGGACTCCATTGAAAATTTACCGAAAATTATATTTAAAAAAAATGGTTTCAAAATTAAACTTCTTTTTATTTGTCAAAAATATTTAATCAAAAATATTTAAGCAGGTAATATTTCACTAAAACCAAACCTAAACCGAAGTTTTGAAAAAGGAGTACTGCTAAGTACAGAAAATTCTGATTTTATAGCAACACAAAAATTTAAACCAGATATTAAATATGAACTTAATTGCAACGATTGTAATTGTTGCAAGAATAATTTCTTATTTGCTTCCAGGGTTAAGTTTAAATCAATTATAAGTTAATTTTATTAAACAAGAGGCTTGCAATTATCAAGAAAGTCACTTTTTAAATAGTTTATGTTAAATAGGGTTGAGGAACTAGTGGGCATACTAGGGATGTTAAAACTCTATTAATTTGTAAATAATTTACTAAATTTAAGGTGGTAGGTGCTTGAGACAGAAATTAAGGAAAT
Organism: Liriomyza trifolii; assembly: GCA_001014935.1. Taxonomy (NCBI): domain Eukaryota; kingdom Metazoa; phylum Arthropoda; class Insecta; order Diptera; family Agromyzidae; genus Liriomyza; species Liriomyza trifolii. Next base: position 2,118 of record JXHJ01012193.1, on the reverse strand, counting down.
ATTTTTTAAAAAAATTCTACACGATTTATTGGCTATGCTTCTTTGTATGTTTATTTGATTTGCTGATGAAACATTGAATATACCAAACANTTGGCTATGCTTCTTTGTATGTTTATTTGATTAGCTGATGAAACTTTGAATATACCAAACTAATTAGTATGGTAAATAGTCTACAGTTTATTTTAAAGGCAGATTGATATAAAAATTTCCCATAGTAAACAAATAATCCGTAGTTTTTAATCCGCCATTTGGTATGTAGAATTACCATGTAAATAATAGTGGCAGAATCGACACATTGTTCGGTATTTTTATATTTTGATTTTTATTCTCATTTCAGATTTCAATAATTTTATGGCATGTGACAAAAATGAATTTTTTATGGAGCGTTACACAGAGAAGTGTTGTCATCATGCATTGAAGCACTTCAATAAAAATATAAATAAAAAAAAAAACACACACACACCTAAAGCAACTAACAATCAACATTTCCATGTAAATAGCAAGTTGGAATTAAATATTGAGAACTACTACACAAAGGATCGAAAATTGATTCCTTTTTAAGTAATAATGATAGTAAAATATTGCACATTGTAAATACATAGTTGGATCGAATGAATACGCAAGACAAAAATAACAAACAAAATAACCTACAAAGCCAACAATTGTAAATATGCTTTAGAGCTGCAACAAGGACCAAACAGGGATTGTAGTTATACATATTCAAAAAAAAAA
>JXHJ01012153.1:0-11803 GCA_001014935.1 Liriomyza trifolii | reverse complement strand
TAAAAAGTGCCACATAATAGACAAGATCATATAACCTATTGAAGAAGTGCCACTGCAAAATAAAAAGTGCTACATAATAGACAAAATTATAAGTCATATTACAAAAAGTGCCACCGAAAATAAAAACAAGTGCTACATAATAGACAAAATTTAAAGCCTATCAAGAAAGTGCCACTGAATTCCAAAGTGCTACAATAAAAGTACCACTAAAAACCAAATATTGATACTACGTTCTATACACCGCTAGAGGAAGGACCATTTTATTTTTTGGGAAACTAAGGGCCCCGAGTAAGCTACTAGCAAAAAAGGAGTCCAGCATGAAGGACAGCCGCCCAAAGGATCCAACCGAAAATGACACCTATTATATTACTACTGTAAGTTTGATATAGTGAAAAATATTATTAAAGAAATTTTGAATTGTGAATCTTAGAAAAAAATTAATTACCAGCGTTTTGATAAATTTAAATGTTTGTAAAAAAAAAATTAGTGAAAAGAAAAATAGTTAAAACTTTTATTAAATAAGCAAAGAATATAGGAAAAAAATTAAAAAATTATAAATATATAAGAAGTGCAAGCATTAAAGAAAACACAGAAAATAAGAAAAAATATAATAAAGTAAACTTTTAAAGAAATATGGCAAATCCAAATAATCTCATACGACCACCAATTTTAGGAAATCAAATACAGCCTCAACAGGCACAGGCAAATCCCGCAATTGCAACACCCGAACTTAGGGAACTTATAGGAAATATTGTAAGACAAGTAGTTAATAACAATAATGGCGAAATAATCCAAAACGTTATAGCCGCAAATGAACGACCAGCTGTTATAAATGACGTAATTATAAATGAGGAACATAGAAACGACTTATCCACTCTTGACAAGGTACCAGACATTGTAAGATCTCTTAGAGAGTTTTCTGGGAATCCAAAAGAGTTTAGTTCTTGGAAAAAAAGTGTGGACAGAGTCTTAACTGTCTACGGAAATATTCAAGGTACACCTAAATACTATGGTATTGTAAACACCATTCGTAATAAAATAGTCGGCAATGCTGATATCGTGTTAGAATCATATAACACGCCACTTAATTGGCAAGCGATATCGCGTTGTTTAACTACTCATTATGCCGATAAAAGAGATTTAGGGACTTTAGAATACCAAATGACCAGCTTGGTACAAGGTCGTCAAACTGTACAACAATTTTACCAACAAGTTTACTCACATTTATCGTTAATTTTGAATAAAATTTCCTGTATGGAAATGGGAAGCGAATTAATGGAGGTTATGACAAGCAATTACAGAGACAAAGCTCTCGACACTTTTATAAGAGGCTTGTCAGGCGATCTACCAAGATTATTGGGAATTCAGCCTATAACTGATTTACCTCATGCACTACATCTCTGTTTAAAATTACAAAACCAAAGCTACAGAGCACAACACGCAAGCATGTATCATGAAGGTAACAAGGAACCACAGTCTTATAGGCCCCCGTTACCACCAAAACGTATGGATAGAGCAAACTATCAACAGCAAACATTTTACCCTGAATTATCTTACCTACCTCAACCTAGAAACCATAGGCAACACCAAATGTACCAACCAAACTTTTAAACAAATGTTCAACCACAACTTTTCAACCCTAATATCCAACAACAATACGCCCCTAATCCTCAACAATACTATCAACCACAAAACAATTATCCTCCGAGACCAATGGCACCTAAGCCCCAACCCCCACCAGAACCTATGGACATTGATCAAAGCATTAGAACTCAAAGAATCAATTATGCAAATAAACCAACTTTCCGTTACGCAGGCAAAAGAACACCAAGTTCTAATAAAAATACAATGCCACCATATAAACAACAAAGAAATTACAACATTGAAACTCGTCCTTATAATGAAAATCAAGAGCAAAATGAACACGAATCAGAGCAACCAATGCAACCGGTCGACTGCACTGATATTCATTTTTTAGAATGAAATGCTCCTCGCTACCTTATTTTGAGTGCAGGTCGGGGAGTGGAGAAATTTTCAAAATTTTAGTTGACACAGGATCGAATAAAAATTACATTCAACCAGGAATAGTAAAAAAATCAATTTCAAATGAAAAAAGTTTCTTCGCCAACTCTGTTGGAGGCGAAATTGAAATCTCACACCATACCTACATAAATTTGTTTAATATAAAAGGCTTAAATCTTAAATTTTTTCTGTTACCAACTTTGTTATCATTCAACGCAATATTAGGCAACGACTCTTTGAAAGAACTTTCAGCAATTATTAACACTAAAGAAAATTATATGACAGTGCTAAACAATACAAAGATTCGATTGAAACAAATGTTTTCACACTCAGTTAACACCATAAATATCAGAGACAATCATATGTCCCAATATCAAAAAAATTTAATGCATAAAATTGTTACACGCTACTCTGAATTTTTTTCGGACCCAAACGAAAAGTTAACATATACATCTAGAGTAGTAGCAACCATAAGAACAACTGATGATACACCGATATATTCCAAATATTACCCATACCCAATGTCGTTGAAGGAGGAAGTAGAGAAGCAAATAGAAACTCTCCTAGAAAATGGAATAATTAGGCCATCGCGTTCACCATACAATTCTCCCATTTGGGTAGTCCCCAAAAAGATAGACGCCTCTAGAAAAAAAGTATAGAATGGTCATCGATTATAGAAAACTGAACAAATGCACAGTGGCAGACAGGTATCCAATGCCGGATTTTAATGAAGTCTTACCTTGTCTTGCAAAAAATCGTGTTTTCTCTATAATTGATTTAAAAAGTGGCTTCCACCAGATTCCGCTTAAGGAATCTGATGTTGAGAAGACAGCTTTTTCAGTGAACAATGGTAAATACGAGTTCACAAGATTACCATTCGGCCTTAAGAACGCCCCTGCCATTTTTCAACGCACCTTGGACGATATTCTTAGGGATTATATAGGGAAAATATGCTACGTACATATAGATGATATAATTATTTTCAGCCCTGATGACGCATCGCACGCTAAACATATCGCGATAATATTTGAAACTCTTAGTGAAGCCAACATGAACCCTCAATTAGACAAATGCGAGTTTTTTAAAGAAGAGGTCGAATATCTTGGCTTCATCGTATCGTCAAAAGGAGTCACCACAAATCCAAATAAAGTCAAAGCCATAGTCGATTGCCCTTATCCAAAAACACTTAAAGATCTAAGATCATTTCTGGGCCTTTCTGGCTACTATCGACGATTTATTAGAGACTACGCGAAAATCGCAAAGCCACTCACCACACTTTTAAGAGGCGAGGACGGCAGAGTATCCAAAAATCAGTCAAAAAACAAGATTATATTCTTAAATGAGGAAGCTAAAAACGCTTTTCAAAAATTGAAAAATTCGCTCAAAAGAAACCATATTGACATACCCCGATTTCGAGAAAGAATTTCATCTAACAACAGATGCATCTCCGTATGCTATTGGAGCCGTTTTAGAGCAGGACAGTAAACCAATAACGTTTATTTCCCGAACATTAACAAAGACAGAAGAGAGATATGCACAAAACGAAAGAGAGTTACTTGCCATAATATGGGCATTAAAATTGCTAAGAAATTACCTTTACGGTACAGCAAAAGTAGTGATTTTCACGGATCACCAGACTCTCACGAATTCTCTTAGTCCAAAAAATCGTAATGTTAAACTAAAACGATGGAAATCTCTGCTAGAAGAGTATAATTATGAACTTAGGTTCAAACCTGGCAAATCCAACGTTGTAGCAGATGCACTTTCAAGACCTTTTGAAATTAATACTATGTCAATCGCAACACACTCAGATGAAAGTTCATCCCATAATCTAATACCAACAGTCGAAACTCCCATTAACGTTTTTAAAAATCAAATTTGGTTACTAGTAGGAGACGACAACAGCTATAATTTTACCATACCTTTTCCAACTTTCCACCGACACACAATCATTAAACAAAATTACTCAGAATCAGACCTTATAAATATCCTTAAAAAACACCTCAATTCTTCAATAATAAACGGAATATTTACACCTGAAAATATCATGGGAAAAATCCAAAACATCTACCCTGAAAATTTTTCTAATTATAAAATTCGGTACACGCAGATGAAAGTTAAAGATCTAACAACAGAAAGCGAGCAGGATAACGAGATAGTCCTAGAACATAAAAGAGCGCATAGGAACGCTCAAGAAAATAAAACACAACTGCTGGAAAAATATTATTTTCCAAAAATGCTTAACAAAATTAAAAAGTTCACTAAGCAATGTAAAATATGTAATGAACAAAAATATGACAGACACCCTAGTAGGCCTGAATTGAAAGAAACACCTATTCCACAATTCGCCGGACAAATACTGCATATAGATATTTACATTGTTCAAAAAAAATTAATCCTCACGGCAATAGACAAGTTTTCAAAATACGCACAAGTGAAAATGTTGAAATCACGTGCTGTGGAAGACATAAAAATTCCACTACAAGAATTGTTGATCTCTTTTGGAGTTCCAGAGACGATAGTGATCGACAATGAGAAAGCCTTAAATTCGGCATCCATTTTATTTATGCTGGAAGACCAGATGAACATTAACATTTATAGAACACCACCATATGTTAGTTCAGTTAATGGACAAGTGGAGAGATTTCACTCAACACTATCAGAAATCTTAAGATGTTTAGAAAAGGAAAACTTATTCACGACCTTTGATAAGTTACTTAATAACGCAGTCTACAGGTATAATAACTCAATACATTCTACAACGAAGCTAAAACCAGTCGAATTATTTTTTGACAAAAGAGTAGCAACTGATCCACGTATTAGAGAAAAAATTAAATTAGAAAACATTGAGAAAATAAAACAAAAACAAGAAAAAGACCTCAATTTTCATAATAAAAAGAGAGACAAAATTAAAAATTATAGTGTAGGTGATAGAATTTATGTTAAAATTAATAAGAGACACGGAACAAAACTTACGCCTAGATTTAAGGAAGAAATAGTTAAGGAAGACAAAGACACAACGATTTTGACAGAATCAGGTAGAATTATACATAAGAGTTTAATAAAAAGTTAATATTACATTACAGATTATTTCTATCATATTCATTCGCTGATTTACAAATTTTGGACTATAGTAATGCTCAGCTAGTAACTATAGACACTGGCTTAGTAAAAATTCAAACTGGAAATTTCAGAATAGTACATGTCATAGAGATTAACAGATACTCCATGCTAATCGACGAACTTGAAGAGTCCGTACGGTCTCAACTAAAGCACCAACCTGACTATCCTATATTATCTTCACTGATCGATCAAAACAAATTGTATTTAAATGGTTTAAAAATATCCAAATCAATCAGAGAACGATCTTTAGATTTTATAGGCAGCGCCTGGAAGTGGGTAGCTGGTAGTCCAGACCGTGACGACTACAACATATTAATGGAAAAAAATGAATAACGTACTAAAAAAACAACAATAATCAGGTAGTAATTAATAGAATGACAATAGACAGAGTAAATGAAATAACGAACATGACAAATGCCATATCGAAATTTATGAAGGAACATGATGAAGTAAAAAATGATTTAATAAATAAAATAAAATATAAGTTAGAAATAATGAAGGAAGAACTTCTGAATATTGCATACGCAATTCACTGGTCAAAGGTGAATGTCGTTAATTCATATATTCTCTCAGAAAATGAAATTAAAATAACGGAAAAGTTACTGCAAAATGAAAACTTGCCATATTTTAATATAGACGAAGCCTTAGAGTTCGCTAATATAAAAATTGCAACCAATAATGAATGTTTAGTATATATTGTAAGCTTGCCTACTACAGATAAAGAAGTTTGTAATAAATTAGAAATAAGAGCTGTCAAAAAAGGATCTTTCATAAATAAAATTCAATTTAAATCAATAGCAAAGTGTAATGTAAAAATCTATGGAATTCAAAATGATTGTAAAAACTATAACAACTTAGCAATATGTTCTGAAAGCAACATTGAAGATATATCTAACGATACATGTATTCCACCACTTTTAAAAAGCAAAACAGCAAATTGTACAAAAATTAATAATGAACACATAGAATCAATAGAAGAAATTAACACCGATGTAATATTTATAAATAATTATGAAGGAAATGCTATTATTAAAAATGAAACAATAAAATTAAATGGTACATTTATAATAAAACATTTTAATGAAACAATAGAACTAAATAATAAAAAATACTATCAAAAAGCCTTAACATCAAGCAAACCATTACCAGCTATTTTTCAAAAAACAACAGACGAAAATGCTTTAGAAGAAATAAGTATTGTCACTTAAAATGTTAAAAGCATTGCATAATAATGGTACTAAGAATATTCAATTATTAAAAATAAAAAACAATGTATTTTTTTCTATAAACGTTATATTTTGCATAATTTTAATAATTGTAATACTTATATTAACGATAAAAAAATTTATGTCAAAAAGTGCAATTGTAATCAATGATAAAGTCGCACCAAAACCCGCAAACAGATCACAGGTTATCGGTATAGAAAATTTACCAGCAACTTGGGTTAAAACTCAAACAAACGAGGACGTTTGTAATTAAGGGTGGAGGAGTTAACCACACATTTAATAAAAATATCATAATCATAATATCATAAGATATCATATTGCAATGCATATCTTTCATATTGCAACACAATATGAAAGGTAAGCATTAGAAACACGCGCATCCGGTATTGCACCTGTTCAACACCTCAGGTTGCGACACCGTGAGAAAACGCTGATGCAGCGTCTGCGTCAACTGCGAAACAGTCGCAGTTGCAGTTTTAGAATAAGCATATTAGATTTTAAGAATTAAACTTTTAGTCAGTCTTTTGTCAACCTTTCAAATAAACAGAATTAAAACGGAAAAAATATTTGTTTTTTTTTTGAAAGTATTAACTTTAAATAAATTAACTTATACAGAAAACTCAGTAAATTCGCACCAGGGTTTTCGACAAAATTACCAACAAAATAGTAAGGGTCACACCAATTTTACTCCAAAGAATTACCAAAATCAAGTAGGTTTGCAAAATCAGGTTCAAAACCCACCTTCCAGACCAACGGCACCAAAACCACCGGTTCCAATGGAAGTAGACCCTTCAATTCAGTCAATGAGGGTAAATTATATGAACAGGCCAAACCCTGTATTAAGGCCATCTAATGTGTCATCGAACATTCCAAGAAAAAATCAGAGAACGTTCAACTTAGAGACAGAGCCTGTAGAAATTGAAAATGATAACGATGATGATGAGGAATACTTCAGACATCTCGAAAATGAACTCACGGAAGTAAATTTTATGAAGGAAGCCTCTCAGGCATTCCCTACGTAAAATATGAGTCAGAGGATGGTAAAATGCTCAAATTCCTCATAGACACCGGAGCAAACAAAAACTTCATTTCTACCGACTTATCTCGCAATGGCAGTCCAGTCCGTTCACCTTTCACTATGAAATCTGCTGGGGGTGAGATTGTAATAACCCATCAAGTGTCTTGTAGGTTTCTTGAATCTTTAGGAAACTCTTTTTCATTTAAGTTTTTTGTTCTACCAGGATTAAATTCTTTCGATGGTATTATTGGAGACGACACTCTCCGAGACTTAGAAGCAATAATAGATAGGAGATGTAATACGATTAAGTTGAAGCCCAATATTGAGCTGCAACTGTACACAAAACAGTCTGTTCAAGTCTATAATATAGACACGGACAGTCAAGTAAAAGCCTTAATTGAAAAGTATTCATCCTTGTTTGACTCAGTCAGTAATGAAAATGCCATTGACACATCAGTTAGAGCAGAAATACGAACAAACACAGACAGACCAATTTATTCAAAATCGTACCCCTACCCTCCGCATTTGAAGGATGAGGGCGACAGGCAAAAATCAAAAATGCTTGAAACTGGAATTATAAGACCGTCGAAAAGTGTTTATAATTCACCTTTATGGGTCGTTCCTAAAAAACCTAATAGTTTAGGAGAACGACAATACAGATTAGTGATTGATTTCAAAAGATTAAACGCAGTCACAAATCCAGAGGTTTATCCGATACCGGACATAAACCATACACTCTCATGCCTGCATGGAAATAAGTTTTTTTCAACATTAGATCTTACGTCTGGGTTTCATCAGATCAAGATGAGACAACAAGACATTGAAAAACGGCCTTTTCAACACCAAATGGGAAATATGAGTTTGTGCGAATGCCTTTCGGGCTGAAAAACGCACCAAGCATTTTCCAGTGCATGATAAATGATGTATTAAGACCTCTGTTGGGAACCTGTTGCTACGTTTACATAGATGACATTATCATTTTTGGCAAAAATCTTGAAGATCATATGAAAAATCTAGAGGAAGTTTTTTAGGTATTGAGCAAAGCAAATTTAAAGGTTAATTTGGAGAAATCCACCTTTTCTCAAAAAAGTGAAGTGAATGGGGCCATAGAGAGAGTTCATTCAACCATCATCGAGTTATTCAGATGTTTGGAAAATGAATATCCAGATCTTTCTACTAAAGAAATTATCAACATATCATTAGACAGGTACAACACCACCATTCACACAGTAACCAAGCGTAAACCAGCCGACATTTTTTTTGGTAGGAGTTCAAGAATTTATTACCAGAATATGGTTGACTTTAAAGAAAAAATTAATGATGAATTAAAGCACGAAATAGCCAGGAACCAGAAAATTCAAATAAATAGACATAACAGGAAAAGGTCAAAACCTCGAACCTTTAAAGAGGGTGACCTAATATACAAAGCTAATAAACAAATCAAGCCAAAACATCGTCCACTGTATGAGCTTGAAGTAGTTAAAGATGACAATAAGGTTACGATAACTACCGCAACAGGGAAAAAAATACACAAGTCTCATATCAAAAATATGTAATTCCAGGTTACTTCCTGTGATTGCCGAAGCTTCGGTACACATACAACAATACAATAGCTCCTTAGCACTCATTGATCAAGGCACAGGGTATATCATTAACGGACACTTCAGAATACACTTAGTTAACTTGGCTGACTATGACGAACTTTTGGATCAACTAAAAACGACAGTTAATCATGAAATATATAAGAAAGGTCATCTAAGAGAACAATTGAAGCATCTCTTGAACTAAATTGAATCAATGCTCCAACAATTAAGATTTACACCAAGGGAGTCCAGATGCTACCAATTGGGAAAACATCGTTAATCACTATAATGATCTTTCTGAAAATAGCAACAAACAATATACAGTTAACACAAAATTACTGAAGGTAACCAATAAGCTAATCAAAAATTACAACAGCATCGTGAACAAGATAGACATTGAGGACATTAGTAAATTCGATTTAATTTTTATTCAAAAAGCTAATTATAATTGAAAATGAACTATACCAAATTATATTAGCATACCAACTAGCAAAGAGTGGAATTGTACATTCTCCTCTATTAGATCAAAGAGAAGTAGTGTACATTTTGAATAGAACTCAGTCGTTACCATTTCATAACGAAATAGAAGCATTGGAAAACTCTACACCATTCATGCTTACGAAAAATTCTTTACTTTTGTATGTAATAGAACTGCCACTAACTGAAAACATTTCCTTCAACAAGGTTTTAATCAAACCCATAGTCAAAAATAATAAAAAAAAATCCAGCCCGAATTTTCTAACGTTTTGATCTCTGAGTCAATTGGCTACGGTATCATTAATCAATGCAAATCCATTCGAAATTTTATTCTATGTAGTAAAAACGAAGTTGAAAAGTTAAAGCCTAATCACTGCACATATCAAATATTAAAAAACAATTCAGCACATTGTAATTACCGATATCAGGCAAATTCTGCCGTGGAATTATAGAGGCAATATACGTATGAAGGAAAAAATCAAGTTCTTAACGGTTCATATATTATCAATTTCATGAATGAAACAATAGAAATCAATAATGTCCAATACCATAATTATGAAATTGTAACACAGACTTTTACCTCCAGTGACACAACTAAATATAACAGAGAAAGAAATGTCATTAGATTTAGAATATTTGCATACTCTACACTTAAGTAATGTTAAAAAATTAAATTCATTTGATTCAAAAATAATATATTCAAATTCTTTTATAATTGTAATTGTTTAAACATTAAAATACTACATTTTTTGTTATTGTTAAAACAAACANTTTTTTGAAAATGTACATCAGAATAAAAACGTACAAGAGTCAGACACATAACAAANATCTTTGTATTGCATATTTCTAGGTTTAAGTAAAAAAATTACACATTTAATTGCATTGTTGTGCTATCAACAATGTATTATGTTAGCAACAATGTATATGCACGCGCTTTCTTTCTTTGATAAATCAACAATTTTAATTCCATAACTTCGTAAGAAAGTAATTTTGCCAATTAATTATTTTTTGTTAATTCATCAATTTGTTAATATGACATTTTTTCATAGTTCAATAACATGCATTATTCAGCATAAGAATTACTTGATGTGCATAATTTTAATGACTTTAATTTAGTATATAAGCGTTAATAATATTAAATAAAGTTTCGTGTTAATTCACAAGTAAAAGGCAAAAGAGCGTTTTACTCTAAACAGTAATCATAGTAATAGTATTGTTAATTATCATTATATATTTTAAAAATTGTTCAAATGAAAAAATTGTATTTCCAGTAATTGAACCTGTAAAAATTAATTATCCTTTACATGTCAATTCTTAAGAAAGGGGGAGTTATCGCTATGCTCCACAACAATAGTTACACTAGAACTCGGTTCCCACTAAATACTGCGAACGTTGCACTTCCCAATTTATCAAAAGTTCGTTCCCACTAATTATGCTTACCTTGCGCTTCCCATGCTTTACCTGTGTTACACAACAGGAAACATTTCAGACATTGATAAGCATAACTATTNTGGTAGCCGTATAGTGACAACATTATTATCATGTTGGAAAAACATAGAAAAAGAACAAATAGCTGTTTCATTGGCATTGGCACATGTTGCGAAAATTGATCAACGTTTAAAACGTACATTGTTTACTAATCAAATATCTACGAGAAATGTTCTACAGAAGGAATTGCATATGTTCACTCATATAAAAGTTGGTGAAAATAAACAAACTGATAATTTTATGGGACCAGATGCTAAACGTATGAAGATTGCAGCAAATATTAGATGTCATTTCTGCGGAATGTTTGGGCACAAAATAGCGGACTGCAAATCAAGAGACAGAACCGAAAAGGGTTATGCCCATAGTGCACCAGCTTCAAGTCTATCAACAGTTACAAAAGAAAAACCATCAGTCACATGTTATAAGTGTGGTACAGTTGGTCACTTCGCTTCTCAATGTCCAAAGAGCAGCAGCTCTTTTAAGTCCGTACAGTCTGAGAAGAGGGTCAATCTCTGCGAAATTGAACCAATGGGTGAACTTATACAATCCGGTGAGTCATATCCTTATTATTTCGACTCTGGGGCTGAATGTTCGTTGATTAAGGAAAATATTGCTGCTAAATTTCCTGGAAAAAGAATAAGCAATTGTGTAATATTCAGAGTTGGGCATTTTTGCACTAGCACTGAATTGCACTACCACTGTTTATTAATTATANGCTAAAGTGTCTAGCACATTACAAATATTGTCAAACATCATTATCAATGATTATTCCTTAGAGGTATTGTTTCACGTAGTCGCAAACGAGATCTTAAAATTTAATTTGATTATTGGTCGTGAAATATTGTATTTAGGTTTTGGTGTTAATA
>JXHJ01012086.1:0-11896 GCA_001014935.1 Liriomyza trifolii | reverse complement strand
TTGCAACTCTTTCTGCGCTCTTTTTTTGCTGATATTGTAGAGACTGTGAAAATATGGAATGTGCCGAAATTGCGTAATAGTGTGGAGTTTCTGCTCGACAGTAGTTCTCAAAGCAATTTGCGGGAGTGCATTTTGAAGTATACACATTTTAATGAAGATATTAGCAATATTTTGAAAGTGAGTATATGTAAATGCCATTTAAATTGAAATTCATATAAGAGATGAATTTTACAGCAATTGCAGAGTGGAGGAGTTCAACCGGAAACGGCAACGGAAGCGCAACAAATGTGCATGGAGTCAATATTCAAATTGTTGCGTTTTATTTACGAGCAAAAGGCTGAAAATGGCACCAACTTGGATGATTTAGTTGATACATATAAGTTATTATGTCCTTGGACTAAATCAGCCATATGCGGCAAGGAAGCAGTGCATTTGCTGGAAAGTTTAATTCTTTATGGTAAGCAATGTGCTAAGGTTATCAGCGGAAATAGTTGGAAACTATTTCTTAAAATTTCCAAATTCCATTAATTTTAATTTTCGGACAGATATTCTGAAAAAAAAACATTTCAGCTTCTCGAATGTACACTTTATCCTTCAAACCGTAAACAACGTATTTCCGTAAATCTGGGCACTCATGCTCTTAATGTATTTCTTATGGGAAATCGTAAAAATTAGGCATTTAGTTGTACTAGGGGGTACCCCTGCTCGCTTCGCTCACCAACCCCCCTCCGTTCGCTTCGCTCACTCCGCACAGCTCACGCTTCGCGTTCGCATTTGTTCGGTATTGGGACGATATATCTATATATTTTAAAAATTTCATAAAAGAATATTGGTGTCGGCTGAATTTTGAAAATAAAACTAAAAAACTACAACAACAATAACAAATCTTAAATGAGTTTTATGAAATATGTTTATAAAAATTTTCAAATTAAAATAACCAAGAAACTTTTCGTATTCGATTAGTCAAATTTAAGTCGGCACAAGGAATTATTGTCTTTACTTTTTGCAGATAAACAAAATGCTGTTCTCAAATGTATGAAAGAAAATTCAGATAACACTTTATTGGAGCTTATTGATATATCAGAAAGATCGGAGTCGCCTCCAGTTTTGGTCACAAAAATATTGCAAGTGTTGCTTTTGCTCTTTGATAAGTCGAAGATGCTCAATACAATTTTGTCGCGCATTTCAGACTCATATTTTGATCAAATGTTTGCACCTCTACTTAAGAGCACAGCGAATGCGGGTACTTCTAATTGGAGCATCAATGAGATCGAGAAGGCCACATTCTCGCTTTTGTTGCTAATCAAATTTGCAGATACTGCCAAAAATGCTTACCATGAGAAATGCTGCCAGATGCTGCAAATGACGGAGATACAAATGGCACTATCCATGGCCATATTGCACGGCTCAAAGGAGGCTTGTAGCGCCATATTTCAAATGTCACAGTTTGAGCACTTTCCACAGCAGTTGGTAGCTCAACAAATTGCAATATCAAATAAATTACAATTAAATGTTCACAATAAATCCTCAGCTACAGATAATTGGCAGCACTTCAACGCCATACTGACTACTCAACATGCTCTTGTGGGCAAACAGATGCAGGAACGCATGCAGGCTTTGATTGAGAGCATTGAGTGTGCTCAGAAAGAAAATAAATTGCATAATTTGCAGACATCTCGCATTATTGAACTGTTTAGTTATGAACGTGATAATTTCAATATATCTGAACAAAATATGCGGATGCGCTTGGAACAAACTAGTCAGGAGGTATATTTTTTGTTGCATAACATTACATAATTCAATTTATAAAAAAATTTAAAATATTTTAAAAATTTTCTTTAACAATTTAATAATAATGATAAAATGGAAAGAAAAACAACAGTTAAATTCAAAAGAAATTCTCCAAAATTGAAATTTCTTAATTTAAAACGTGTATAATTTTTAATTTTATAATTTAAATTAAAAAAAAAATGAATTTTCTCTTACAGATTACACATTTAACGCAACGCTTGAGTGTGCAAAACGTGCAACTTCAGGAATATCGAACATTGAATTTCCAAAAAGCACTCAATGAGGAAAGGTAATTTAAATTTCGTGTTTTAATGTGCAATCGAATGTGAAATTATGAAAAAAAAAATTATGAATGCCATTTTTGACATAATCTAACTTTATATGAATTGTATGTGAATTATTATTTTTAATTATAGCTTAACTACATTTTGCAAGGATTTGAAACAACAAAAGCTTGAGTTAGGGAAAAACAATGCTGAGCTCATGAAAAAATTAGCAGAGAAGACTGAAATTGTTGAGAGTTCAAACAAACGTTTATTGCTTATACGTAAAGAATTATATGGTAAATTTCAATAATTTCTTCTTTAAAACTAAAATTAAACTTGCTATTTTTGTCTTTTAGAAATCGATGAGAAATACAATTTGACACAAAAAATTTTAAAAACAACGACTGAACAAAACGACAAATTGCAGCTTGCAGTTAAAGAAAATGTAAATTTGTTGTCAATTATGCATATTTCCAAACTAATACAAAATTTCTTAATTAACCTTTAGACACAACGTATTGAAACTTTGAAAAAGACCATAACAGCCATTGATGAGGACAACAAAACAAAAAGTCGGCGAGTAGAAGAGTTAGAAAAAGAATTAGAATCCACGAATAAAAAATTGGAGGAACAAATACACAAAAAGGAGACCGCTGATGGCATCATAGCCACATATGAGAAAGAACTGCGAGAGAAAAATTTCCAGCTAGAGCAATGCGAGCAGGAACTACGCGAGACGGAAGAGATGCGCAAAACCATTTTGAGTTTAATGGAAAATAAGAAAAGGAGGCGCTAAAAACAAAAATTATAAAATTATTCATATTAGAGCAGCCAGGATGGATATGAGATTAAATAAAAAATCTTTATTTTCTGTTGCCAATCGATCAATTGGCGAAATATTTTATTAATAATACAAGAATTTTGGTTGTAGTTATATGCATGAAATGTACTTGCCGTTAGTTCTCCCTCTTAACATTTTGTTAGTAACAATAAGAATAATTTACTACAAAGAAAGCAAACTTGCTACATATTAATAACAACAATTTTATAAATTTTTTTTGTGTGTTTTCGGCCTCTTTCATTCATAAAAAAAACTTATTTATTGAGATCCATCATTTAAAGATTGTTTAGGAATTAGTATAGTAGCTCGTATTTCTATTAAATCACAACAGCAAAATATTAATGTGCTTAAAATTTGCACTTGAAATTTGTCATACTTGAAAATTGTTAACAATTTGTTTTCATTTTATTCTAAACCTATTTGTTCTACTCTTGTTTACTCTTTTATTTGTGAATGTTTCTATCAAAAATTTACGTATGTATGTACCATCATTCATTCTATGCTATTTCAATGTTTGTTTGTAAGCTCATCTTAGGCTAAAAGAATGTTTTTGAAGCTGCATAACTTAAATTTGTGTGTGTGTGCAATTGATGAATTGAAGAAAAAAAGGCTCAATTTGTATATTATAAATGTATATATATGTATAAATATATATGTGTATGTATGTATATTTTACTTGATCGTTTGTTTTGCCATCAAATTGCGATTGCAGTCAACTTAATAGCCAAATATGTATTTTTGTTTATTTGTATACATGCATAATAATTAATTTTCTTTTTAATAATATAACAAACATAAAAATATAAACAAATTGTACTTCATTATAACTAGCAATAAAATAAAGGGCATGTAAAGCTGTCAGAGTAGCCTAAAAATATTTGCAAAAAAAAAAAAAATAGGAAAATTCTTTTTACCAAATCGTGCTACTTAAAATTTAGTTCCGTTGTTGTTGTTGTTATTTTCTGTCTGTTTAATATTAATTTGACTAATTACGTATTTCGGTTGAGAAGGTGGTTTATTTCACGACTACATCACCACCAAAGGTTTCCTTTAGCGATTGGAAGATATAAAGCTGTTGTTCCGGCTTGAGATTATAAATCTACATTTGAGAAAAAAAGAGAGTAAATTGTGAATTTTAATTGAAATGTTTTTTTTTTTTTTGGACAAACCTGTGCCAATATTTTAGATGGTGAAGCAGTGCGTATGAAGCTTGAAATGTAAACATTGACAAAAGTGGCCATCAAGAATTGACAGTCAAAACGATCCATGATGCCACCATGTCCGGGAATCATGTCACCAAAGTCCTTGATTTTAAATGCACGCTTGAAACCAGAAGCAAAGAAGCCACCAAATGGCCCAATTATAGAGCTGAAGAGACTTAAGGCAATCGAGTGCCAAATAAAGGGATACATGCTGAATACTTTTCTAATTCCTAAAAAGTTGAGTGTATACTCTTGAGATGTGAACAAGTATGGAGCTTCACATTCCATGGTCATGCGGCTGAGCTCTTCTGAGTAGAGTATGGGGCAAATGAAATACTGATAATGGCAGAGTATCCAGGAGAAGACCACTCCAAATATGACTGTGGCCACGCCGCCACCTATGAAGCCCTCCCATGTCTTTTTCGGGCTCAGCTTGATTAATGGAGTTTTGCCAAAGAAGAATCCAAACATATAAGCCATGACATCATTGCAAACTATCATTGAAACGGGCACAATAAACCAAATAAGTCCTGTAAAAAAAAAAAATTATCCTTAATTAAGAGATTTTTTGATGAATTTCTAAAATAAAATACAAAAAAAGTACATTTTTTCGAATTATATTTGATTATTCTTAACTTAAAATAGTTCAAATATATATGTATATGAAAAAAAAGAAGGGATAATATTTTATTTGACTAGAAGTAAAAGTAGATGATTTTAAGCTCTGATTTTATGAAAACATACCTTCGAAAATATTTTGTATAATCAAATAACTTTGGGTCACCACAATTAGCAATGAAACGTGTGTCCAGGCGAATAGACTGAATTGTTTAATATAATATTTCTTGACCAGCGACAACACAAACCAAACGAAGCCCACGCAATAGAGTGCAAATGATAGAAAACGATGATAGGTGACTAAAAAGCGCAAATATTCCTGAAAATAAAATGTGTATGTATGTAAGTATCTTATTCTTTTGTTTGTTCGGTTTAAGTGTAAAAGCAACATGAATGAGATCACTTACTGTGCGATTGATGACGACACCAAAGTAGTCAACCAGATTTTCGCCATAGAAAAAGTAGTTGGAAGTAAGCAAAAAGTACCAGGACAAACTGCGAAACCAGGGAAGACCATGTATACGATAAACTTGATAACCAATCGATATAATCTCTTGAAAGCATTTCACTTGAACGGCCAAAGTCTGCAATCAAATCACATTTGAAGCAACATTTAAAAATTTTTTTTTTTTTTTTAAATTCCTACCGTTATCATGAGAGCCAAGGGTCCGCCATAAATGATGAGGGCAAAACCACAAATCATAATCCAAGTGAAAATTCCACGTATGACCCAATTGCGCCAGCGTGCAGGCAAATCTTTCAAAGCAGAGTCCAAGATTTCAGGAGTCTTGTCCGTGCCCTGAGGCAGATTCTTGGCCAGCTCCTCTACCATCTTCTCCTCCATAATTTTCTCCTCCTCGGAGTCAATCTGTAATAATCAAAAAATAGCACAAATTTTTTTTTTAATTTAGCCACAATTTTTTTTTTTTTTTTTTTTTTTTTTTTTTTTTTTTTTTTTTTTTTTTTTTTTTTTTTTTTTTTTTTTTTTTTTTTTTTTTTTTTTTTTTTTTTTTTTTTTTTTTTTTTTTTTTTTTTTTTTTTTTTTTTTTTTTTTTTTTTTTTTTTTTTTTTTTTTTTTTTTTTTTTTTTTTTTTTTTTTTTTTTTTTTTTTTTTTTTTTTTTTTTTTTTTTTTTTTTTTTTTTTTTTTTTTTTTTTTTTTTTTTTTTTTTTTTTTTTTTTTTTTTTTTTTTTTTTTTTTTTTTTTTTTTTTTTTTTTTTTTTTTTTTTTTTTTTTTTTTTTTTTTTTTTTTTTTTTTTTTTTTTTTTTTTTTTTTTTTTTTTTTTTTTTTTTTTTTTTTTTTTTTTTTTTTTTT
This sequence comes from Liriomyza trifolii, assembly GCA_001014935.1. Taxonomy (NCBI): domain Eukaryota; kingdom Metazoa; phylum Arthropoda; class Insecta; order Diptera; family Agromyzidae; genus Liriomyza; species Liriomyza trifolii. Next base: position 5,864 of record JXHJ01012086.1, on the reverse strand, counting down.
TTTTTTTTTTTTTTTTTTTTTTTTTTTTTTTTTTTTTTTTTTTTTTTTTTTTTTTTTTTTTTTTTTTTTTTTTTTTTTTTTTTTTTTTTTTTTTTTTTTTTTTTTTTTTTTTTTTTTTTTTTTTTTTTTTTTTTTTTTTTTTTTTTTTTTTTTTTTTTTTTTTTTTTTTTTTTTTTTTTTTTTTTTTTTTTTTTTTTTTTTTTTTTTTTTTTTTTTTTTTTTTTTTTTTTTTTTTTTTTTTTTTTTTTTTTTTTTTTTTTTTTTTTTTTTTTTTTTTTTTTTTTTTTTTTTTTTTTTTTTTTTTTTTTTTTTTTTTTTTTTTTTTTTTTTTTTTTTTTTTTTTTTTTTTTTTTTTTTTTTTTTTTTTTTTTTTTTTTTTTTTTTTTTTTTTTTTTTTTTTTTTTTTTTTTTTTTTTTTTTTTTTTTTTTTTTTTTTTTTTTTTTTTTTTTTTTTTTTTTTTTTTTTTTTTTTTTTTTTTTTTTTTTTTTTTTTTGCTTACTGAGGAATCATTGCGCGCAGTCTCTTCAATTTTTCTGCGTCTCATTGTGCCTGATTGACTGACTACACTGGCTTGGACGAAACTGGACTGAACAATTAGTGTTTTTCTTTATTTGACTTATGTTATTTATTTTATTTTATTTTATTTTTTTTATGTAATAACACTAATTGGATTATTGCTATGTTGCAACGTCTCTTGTTACCTTAGCAAATTAAATTTTACGTGTAGTTAATAATATTTCCTTATTTCTTTTCTATAAGCAAAATGGATAGCTATCAGTCGTCTGTTTTCATTTATGACTAAAAATGTTCTGACATTTAATGACTAATGTTTTTTTGATGTTTTGTTTATTAGAAAATTATTTTTATGCAAAGTGTTTTTTTTCTCTTCTTCTACTTCTTTTTCATTTGAGCTCTTGCTGGAATGTTTTGCAAAAAAAAAATACAAAATGCAGCTGTTGAGCACATTTTTTGAATACAGACAGAGAGACAGACAAGCAAGCAGACATAGAGATAAATAGATAGAGAAAGCATACTTACATGGTCAGAGGAATCTGCTGCGGAAGAGCCTTGAGTTCCAGTTGATGCCAATTCTTGCATATCTGGCCCCGGCTCATTGACACCTTTCCGTTTGCGTATGTCTGACATGCTTACTATAGGTACTTATGTATATGACCACCGAATTCACCTGACTTTTGATAAGCTTATTCGTTGTTGTTGCTATTGCTGTTGTTTATATGCTAATTAGATTAGTCCGCTGTTTAAATATTAATGAAATGCCTTCACTTCTCTTTTATTTTCTCACTTTTTGTTTTTGCTATTTTTTTTATAGGTAGGTAGAGGTTTAATTTTTTTTTTTCTTTTTAAATTTATTGTGTCTACATACGCAAAGGTCACCGCACTATCTTTTTCTTTCAGCAGTTAGAAATTTGTTGAAATGACACTTCTTCAATGAAATTTATTTGATGTGTACACAAACTTGGAAAATATTTGAGTGCGCATAGTCAATTTTCCATACATATGTATGTATTTAGGTATAGATATAAATTTTTTTCAAAATTAAAACACCAAGTTATTCCAGGGTTTTTTTTCGTGTTTGTTTAAAATTTGTAATAATTTTAATTTAGGCCTACAAGAAGTTTTTCTCGGAAAATTAAATTGCTAGTTTTTGTTTTTTGGTTTTTTTTGTTTACAATTTTTTGTTTTTGTTATCGTTTTGTGACGTACTGTTTGCTGTCAAATTAATTGCATACGTGCATTTTCATATACGGCATCCGACAACTGTCAGGTATTGCCAGCTTCGAAGTATAATCATAACATATGTTTATGATTCATGTTATTGCCGCAACATTTAAAGTTTTATTGAGGGCGTGCATTGATAAAATTGCAAATAAGGCAAGCCTGCAGTCAATAAATAAAAAGACAATTTATGTACTTTTACTTAAGTCATTAGCAATGCAATCTTATCTATTGGGCAGGGTGAAAGGGAAAGTCTTATATATACTGCAAATAAAAGTAAAGCATAGGAAGGTCGAGGTCAAACTTTTGCGTGTGTGTGGTGTTTTTTTTTGTTGCTTTTAACAAATAAATTAAATGATTATTTTTTTTTCCTATTTTTTGTATCTCAGGAAATGTTTTACACATGACAATAACAACAACAAAATTGTCAAGCTGGCTGGCAGTTTTGAATGGAGTCGAGACATGATACTTGAAAGTCAGTAACCTTGTTTAGCCAAAGTTAGCGTCAAAACATCAATATTCCTTGCGACTGTTTGTAGTACAACAACAATGAAAGGAACCTAACAAATAACATAATATAACATTAAAACAACATGACAACAACAATTCCATAACATGCCTCAAAATGTACCTAGTTGTTGTAGTTGTTGTTGGTAGTTTATAAGAAAATAGCGAATATTTTCCTTACTGCCTGCCAGCAACATTTTACTTTTGCTTTTTTGCTTTTTTTTGTATTTTAATAATTGTTGTTATTATTATTAACGTTTTTGAAGCGATTATGTTGATTGTAGTTGTTGGTGTTGTTGTGGTTGTTGTTTTTGTTGTAGTTTTGCTTTTTACATGAGACAAAACACAAATCAGGTCTTGAAATTTCGACATGATGGAAATTCCTATCGGATAGCGTCACATCCATCCAAAAACAACAATTTTTTTCAAAACCAACAACAACAACATTTTATACAAATATTATATGATACTGACTGACTGACTGAATATACAAACAAACATACTTACAACAATCTTTGTTAATTCGCCACGTTTCACATTTTTGTTGTTGTTGTTGTTGTTGCTTTTTTATTTTATTTTTTTTTTTTTGCAAATACTTTATGTCGTTGACTTACTTCTAAGCCGTACTACCGTTAATTGTTGAATGTTTTTCGTCGCTTTCAAGTTGTTTTGATGCCTAAACGTGGCCAGATTGTGAACCACGAAAAAAAAAAACAATTGTTTTAAAACAATAATTTTGGATTTCGTTTTTTGACATTTGTTCTATTCGGCAACGAATTTAGCAAATATATGTATATATTTTATTTTCCCAATTTCGATTAAATTTTGTTCATATTCTAATAAAATATACAACATTTTGGCCGAGTTACACGTGTACCTTTTTAAAATTGCTGTAGTTTAAATTTCGGGTTTAAAATTAAATTCAAAGAATGAATTTTATGTTTTATTTTGTGTAGAATAAAACACAGTTTGAACTTTCCATCAGTTTCTTCATTAATGATAAGTCCAGAAAACACGTTTTTTAAGGTTGAATTCTGAAATTAGCATTACATTTTTCAAATTGTTTATATTAAACAAAAAAAATTGTGTCTGTGAAAATACAAGTACAAATAAATAATATATAAAAGTAATAACATTGTAAAAGAATGTCACTCCAATTAAATAAGTTATATTTTTAGAAGACTTCAATAGGTAGAAAGAAATTTGAATTTTTTCTACTAATTATTTTTCTTCTTCTTTATTTCAACGAATTGAATAAAACCACTTTTTGGTGAACTTGATGAACACCAAAATAACAGGGATTAATGTTCGAATGCTACAATGAAATTTATGCTCCTCCAATTGATGTGCAGCCATCTATGTATGTCATATAGGACACTCAGGCACAGGCCCTTTATTGACAGATGTTATCCGTGCCATTTGGAAAAGGATAGTAGGAACCAATGTGCCTTGGAACATAAGTCACAATGAATTAAAAATATTCTGTATAGACTTTTTAAAAATTTGTTTTAACATATTTTGAAGATTCAGCTTAAACTTCGGAGATAATTCTGAACTGTTATAATTAAAAACAAACAATTTTTCAGAATGTCGTATATTTATTGTTTATTGTTAAACGTTTTATTTACAAATTATATTTCCCAACAATTTTCAATTTTTTTTTATGCATTTTTAACATAAAGTAGTAAAAGATTTCCTTTTTCTTGTTGGCAGTAGGTGTTGTTTTTTTAACCTTTTGATCTGGCAACATATATGTGACTTTAAGATGCAGTGTCTCCCTATGCTATGCCCGTTAGTGCAGTGACGTTGCCCATGCGCGTGCGCAACTTCAGCCTAAACTTCAAGCACGTATGTTTAAATCTTGTATGTATGTATGTTTATATGTACTTATGTATATATGTATGTTTGTCTGTCTGACTNATCTTGTATGTATGTATGTTTATATGTACTTATGTATATACATATGTATGTTTGTCTGTCTGACGGATTACCACTGTTCATTGGTGTCGCTATGATGGCGCGCGTGTTGTCATGCTGGCACAAGAGGGTTATTTAGCACAAACATACATACATAAAGGCGAACATGCAAACTTACATACATTAATATGTTTGTATTTATGTATGTAAGTGCACTTTGTACATTTGTTACCTAAGCAACACCAAAAGCTGCTGCTACCTGAGATGCACTTCATCAATATATGGCACACAACAACAATAGCTGTATGCCTTCACGCCTCCCTGGCTCTTGCGTTCATCATAGAGTACCAAGTACTAGGTATATAGTATGTGTCAATGTGCTAATCTGCCGATGTGTCACCCACGCATTGTATACTTTTTTTTGAGCTTTAGAAAAATGCCTTATTTTTTCTTAACGTTTACTTACATATTGTTTTTATTATCTTATATTTTTCTTTACTTATTTTTTTGATGAGTATGTATGCATGTCTGAAAATCCTCCCAGTTTTGTTATTAAGATTATTATTGTTACTTTAACTTGTTTGCTTTGCTGGTTGGCGTTTTAACATATAATCATCGCAACTCTTTCTAAAATTGACAAAAATATTTTGATATTCTTCTGTTTTCTTAAAACAAAAGCAACAAATAAAATTTATTTTTCACAGAAACGTTGCTATAAAAGATTTTATAATTTAGTCTTATTTGAAATAAAAAACAGTAAATACCCTCATATCGCATTTTAATAAGAAGCATGATGGAATTATGAGCGAATATTGGGGAAACCCATAAAATGCTAATAAAAAATAATTTTTTTTTTCATAATGAACACTTTGCAGTAATCAAAAAACATTAACAGGTATATTGCTTTTTTTGTAATAAAATATTAAATTAATAGTTAAAGAATTCACACAAAAGACAACAAAATTGTATAAATTCGGCCTGTTTGGGGGGTAAGCGCTCCAGGATTTTGCTGAATATAAAAAAAAAAAATTCTGGAATCTCAAAAAACCGNCTCCAGGATTTTGCTGAATATAAAAAAAAAAATTCTGGAATCTCAAAAAACCACATTTTTCTCATAATGGTATTCTTCAAGTTATGAAAAACATCCAAACTTGGCTCTTTTTGGCAATAAATAATCAAATTGGAAACTCTAGTTTCAAAAATATCCATTAAAAGTCCTATATTCTGTCTAAATCAGTGCTTGCCACTCCATATACTCGCGAGTATAGCGGCGATCGTATTTTTCACACAGACACAATCGGCAATTCACACGTNCAGTGCTTGCCACTCCATATACTCGCGAGTATAGCGGCGATCGTATTTTTCACACAGACACAATCGGCAATTCACACGTACAAGCGATTATGTTCGGGCAAAGCATTCAGTTTATGCTTGACACTCACACTGTCAAACAGCGCTATTGTATGCGTGCATTCGGTTTTGGCAAGCACTGGTCTAAATATCTTTACTTGTCGCAGAATACAATAATTATGGCAAAATTTTTAAAGGAATTTCTATAATAAAAAAGCTGATTTACTTCGCGGCAGAATCCGAAGCCAAATACTGTGAGGTATTAATTTCAAATTATAAATAATTATTAATTTCACTTAATGCCTGACTGGCATTTAACAAACGAGTGTAAGCGCCGTATTTTGAGTGATTT
>JXHJ01012043.1:0-18620 GCA_001014935.1 Liriomyza trifolii | reverse complement strand
AGTCACTGAAGAAGAGGAATCAGAATCTGTAAATGTAGAAGTTGTAACTGAATCTGTAACTGTAGAAGTTGAGGTTAAACAAGTTTCTGAAGGGAACTCTCAATCAGCTGGAGAAAAGGAGCAAGAAGAATCTTCATCATCCAGTAGTCAACAATCAAGCTCTCAACAAGTCTCAGAAGGGAACTCTCAATCAGCTGATACTGATGTTGAACAAACAATCAATCAAGTCACTGAAGAAGAACCAGAATCTGTAAATGTCGAAGTCGTAACTGAATCTGTAAATGAAGAAGTTGATTCCACTCAAACTGCTGAAGTTAAAGTCTCTGTTGAAACAAAAACTGCTTCCGAAAGCGAATAAACTTCCGTTTATGAAAAATAATTTGAAACATTCATGCATGCAATGTAAATATTTCTGATGATAAATCACGAAAATAAATTGTATTTTGAAATCGTTATTTCTTCTGTCTAATTTTTCATTAATAGATTTCTAGAATGAATATTGTCAGTTTCTTAATTCTTGTATGAAATGAAATCAAATTAATCAAAAATTATAAAAATATATCCACAATGGTAAAAAATAAATAAAATTTAATTAAACTCAAAATCATTTAAAACTTATTTATATTATTTTGAAAAGAAAGGTCATATTTTCCAGTATAAAACTGTGGAACCGGTGGTCCGTCTCTATTTTATAAAAATGTACATCTTGGTTAATTCTTCTTTGATTAAAAGTTTATTATGACCGTTTTATATTTTTGTCATTTTCTAATAAGTTTATATTTTGCGATTAACTATCAGTACCGTAACTAAGAAGGTATCATACGTCAAAACTTCGTTAATATAATGAGGAATATGTTTTTTCTAATATTTTGTTAATACAACTAAAAATATTAGGTACTAATTTTTTTAAAGAACATGTCACGTTATTAATTAAAAATTTATTATTGTACTGCACTGATAAAATTTCATTAATAAAAGAAATTTATGACGGAATTTTGAAATAAGAATTTTATTTTGTATATAAGAGCCGAATAAAAACTGTCTATTCAGTAGAGTTTTTCTTTCGCATCAAATATGAAATTCTTGTTAACTTTTGTACTCCTCGCGGTTGTAGAAGTACACTCTTCACCATCCGGTATTCAAGAATCAGGATTGGAATCTTCTACAGGATTAGGATCTGGTTCCGCAACTGCATCAGGATTTACTTTGGATCAAGGACTCAGCGATGGCGTTGGTGCTGCATTAAATTTAGCAAAAAATGTGAACAATGCAGCTGCACAGGGTGGACAGGAGGGCCTTGAAACTCTCAGCAATTTGTTTCGATCCTCAATAAATCAAGGGCAAAGATTATACAATGCTACGGTTAGTTCAGTCAGTTCCTTTTTTGATTCAGAAATGGCGCCAAACACCATCGCTACTAGATTCCGCAACGGAGTTTACCCGAGATTATATCTCGCACAAAACAATGCAACCGCACAAGGTGTAAACCAGACAAAACACAATTGATTCTGAATTTGATATTGTCGGATTGATATCAGACGTTAACACCAATCAAGTTCCTCCTCAACCGCTTCTAAATCATCTGATCTTTAAATCCCTGAAGGCTTTTACATCAGAAAAAGAAACACTTTTTACCAAAAGTACAAAAACTTCCGATTCCCAAAACTAAGTTGAAACTTTCAGGAATGCATTGTAAATATTTCTAGTAATCTAAAAATGATAAATCCGGAAAATAAATTGTATTTTAAAATCGTTATTTCTTCTGTCTAATTTTCATTAATAGATTTTTAGAATGAATTTTGTCAGTTTCTTAATTCTTGTATGTTTTATTCAGTTCTGAAATGGAAAGTTCTACTTTTTCGTGATCTAAAGCGAAACGCAAAACGAACATTTAAACAATTCATTCATTTGAAAATAATGTTGGGTTTCAGGATTTATTTGCAGATATTTCATTCGAATCCATGAAGATTCCACTAAATCCAAAAGGTCGAATAAATTCCAACTAAGCCAAAAATATTCTAACGAAATCAAATTAAAACGAATGATTTAAAATGAAATCAAATTAATCCAAAATTATAAAAATATATCCACAATGGTAAAAAATCAATAAAATTGAATTAAGCTCAAAATCATTTAAAACTCATTTATATTATTTTGAAAAGAAAGGTTATATTTTCCAGTATAAAACTGTGGAACCGGTGGTCCGTCTCTATTTTATAAAAATGCACATCTTGGTTTATTCTTCTGAGATTAAAAGTTTATTATGACCGTTTTATATTTTTGTCATTTTCTAATATGTTAATATTTTTCGATTAACTATCAGTACCGTAACTAAGAAGGTATCCTACGTCAAAACTTCGATAATTTAATAATAATATTTTGTTAATACAACTAAAAATATTAGGTTCTAATTTTTTTAAAGAACATGTCACGTTATTAATTAAAAATTTATTATTGTACTGCACTGATAAAATTTCAATAAATGAAAGGAATTTATGACGGAATTTTGAAGTAAGAATTTTTTGTATAAAAGAGAGGAACTGAAAATTTCAACTCAATAGAGTGTCTTTTTTGTTGAATTCAAAATGAGATTCTTGCTAACTTTTGCACTCCTCGCGATTGTTTTATCATCGGCAACAGCCAAACCCTTTTTTTCGATCGGCAGCCTTGTTAGCGGTTTGACTAAAGGATTTAGCAGTGCAGTTGACACAGCATTCGATGTTGGAAAAAGTGTGAACAATGCAGCAGCACAGGGTGTACAAGCTGGTCTTGAAGGTATCGGCAATGTGGTTGGATCCTCAATAAATCAGGCACAAAAAGCATCCGATACTGTTTTTGATACGATCAGATTTGTATCAGGCGTTAATACAAATGATAAATCGAAGTCCTCCACATCCGCATCAGACTCTCAATCAGTTGCAGGAGGACAATCTTCATTATCAAATACTCAACAATCAGGATTGGAATCTTCTTCAGGATCAGACATCAATTTCATTCAAAACGGCCGAAACTCTCAAGCAGCTGGAGCAGAAACCCAAGAAGAATCTTCATCATCCAGTAGTCAACAATCGAACTCTCAACGAGAAGAATCAGAATCTGTAAATGCAGAAGCCGTAACTGAATCTGTAAATGAAGAAGCTGGTTCTTCCCAAACTACTGATGTTAAAGTCTCTGTTGAATCAAAAACTGCTTCCGAAAGTCAACAAAGTTCCGTTTCGGAAAACTAGGCTGATACTTTGAATCACTCAATGTTTAAGCATAAAGTTAAATTCCTAAAATAAATTGTGTTTACGAACTCCTATTTCTTCTGGTTATATTTTTTATATTAGAACCCTCGGTTGAATTAAGTCACTTGATTTTTGAACCGTTAAGACAGGAAGCTTTATCAAGTGATTTTATGAGTTGTCCAACACATTATTTATGCATGTAAATATTATATATGGTTGAATATACGTTACACACAATTTATTGAAAAAGGCATGAGCAGCCTACTATATGCAATAACTTTTGAAGGTCTCTTCTCGTAAGTTTAAGATTTATTTATGTATATTCATTGGAATATATTCATGGCAAATCTCAAGGGAAAATCATGAGGCATAAGATATGATATACATAATAAGTCTTATTTTCAACAAATCTGTCCAATGTAATGTAAACAAATCATTCCAAAAATGCTTGAAAAACATGCATGTAAGTAAAAGCAAATCACGACTTCAAATGTACGTTATTTTCTTATCTATGAAAGAATTTTTATTTTCTGATCATTTCCGTGGTTTTTAAGCTTTTTTGGCCTTATTATATTTGTGAGCTTAAGGAGAATGGAGGTAAGTGGGGGAAGTGTATAAAAGTTTTCTATCAAACTCATATTGTTTTTAAATAATGAAATATAGCGATAATAAACAATTAAGATTTCAATTATTGAAGTTTCAAAAAGTTTTTTTTTAATTTTTTTCTTGTTTCAAAACTTTATTTTGCTTTTACAGCACATTACAAAACAGATGAGAATCATAACCTCAAAACTTAATTTAAAAAATCGCTTTAACGGTTATAAAGTTCTAATATATGCTGGGGAAAAATTCAAATAAAAACTTAAGAAAAAGAAAACAGTTCTTCCAATTGAAAAATAACAGTAAGTTTTCACTTTTATAACGGTAATCAAAAACTTGATGCTGCAAAAGGGCAAATTGCATTTTCTAATCATGCTTAAATACGTGCCTTTCGATTTCTCAGAGATATAGAAAATTTAACTTCTTATCACTTTTATTCTTATTAATTTATGTTCATAAATTCAATTTATGCCTAAGAAAATACATGAATGTTTCCATAATGTCTTGGATATAATTTTGAAATATGAGCGTCGATTGAAAGCGACTGAGCGGTAAGAAGCATCCTCTCCATGTGGTGAGAGATGCATATGAAGAAAATGGCCTTCGACACTTGGTATATGGCCTCAAGAGAATGGTTTGAACATTTTTATATAAAATACAACATTCTGCGCTTCGTTTCACACTTGATTCACATGTGAAAAGTTGTTAAACGTTGTGAGGAAAACGCGCACGCCACAAATGTTTAAGGTGGCAAGTAATGTTTTTTGTGATGATGTGCATATAGGTAGTAATAGAAACGAAAAGTAACCAAAAACATAGAAAATTCAACTCAACAAAATAAATGGAAACAAATAAACGTGTAATCGAATTATGCAACAATTAAGCAACCACAAAGACACCATCAACACCGAAAACAACAACAACAACAACAACTACAACAACAATAACAACAGCAACATTTTCAACAAACCACACATGCATAACAACAAATACAACACTATAAACAAGTGCCGGCTATTTTGATTCTTTTTCGGCAAGTTGCACTTGAGTGATTTTTCGTGCAACGCAAATAAATTTGTATTAAAAAAAAAAAATTTAAACAACAACAAAAGATGCAAAAGGCAAAAGATTAATTTATAGAAAGAAAATTTTTCAATACAAAATATTATAAACATACAAAAATAATTGATTTTTTAAATAAAATTACCATTAAATATATTTAAGGTAAGTGAGAAATTTTACACTTTTGAATATAAAGAAAAAAAGGAAATTTAATATTTAGTGCTTTTGATAAAATATGAAATTCTTAAATGTGCTAAAAACTATTAAAAAAATTTAATTTTTATTCTATGGGCAATTAATGAATATTGATTGAAAATGATCTTGTTTTCAAAATATACTAAATACTATTTTTACTATCATTAAAAGAAAATTAGATTTTTAACAATTTATTATAACAGAAATTAAAATAAATGGTACTAAAATGTATAAAAAAAAACAAATTTCAATTCCAATAATTACAATTCAAAATCAAATATATATAAGGTCTAACTAAAACAAAAAATTAATATGTATTAAGAGAGTGACAACTTTTCTCATTAAAAATATCATCGAATATGCATTTGATTATAAAAAAAACACCATGTTCTAAAATGTACTAAAAAATTTTCTAATATTATTAAAAGTTGCCAACGAACTGGAAAAAATTAGTGCGTTTTTTTAAAATTTAAATCAAAATTCTTTAAAATTTCATATAAACATTTTCTAAAATGTACCTACTAAAAAATTTCGGTTCAATTCGGTTAAATTGTTAACTGGATTATAAAATTGTAATTTATTTTATAAAATTCATATTTAAATTGATTTTCTAATTATTAAATTATTAGTGAGGATTCGATTTTTGCCAAAAGTACCAAATATTATTTGTTAATTTTTATTATAATAAAAAATTTCATACTGATTCGGTTTCGGTATTCGGCCGAATGTTTAAAATTTTGCGAATTTCAGTTTCAGTACTCTGAATGATAATTTTATCTATTTTTTGTCTGGCAATGCCTATATTACATTGTGAATGGTCAGCTATATTTGACAGTTATAAATCAAAATTCTTTAAAATTTCATATAAAAATTTTCTTAAATGTACCTACCTACTAATAAATTTCCAAATATATTTTTAAAAAATATTAACAAAATATTTTTTCTAACCAAAAATTATATGAAAACTTAAATGCTAACATTTTCTTAAAATTTATATACTTTTTGAAATCTAAAGCTTAAGCAAATAAATACATTTTTTGTTTTGTAGTTAGAACAATTCCGAAATTTTGCAAGTAAACCATTTTCAAATAGTTGTTAGTTATTTATTTTTGTAGAGTAATTCGGTTAAATTGTTAACTGGATTATAAAATTGTAAGTCTAGAGCATGTCTTCCACTCCCCTTGACTAGTTGCAAGTGCGAGTGCAAAAGTATAGGTAAGCAACTATTAAGTAAAGCGCGTTTTAATGCATGTTTCATAGCGGTTAAACACCTTGTCTACCGTTGCATGAATTTTATTGAAACAATAACAATAAAATCAAGTGTAAAAAAATATACTTATATATATGTTTATTTTTAATTGAGTTGGTAAAAATATGAAAAAAAGAAGTTAAAATCCAAGGTCAGCCTAAGCAGCTCCAAAATAAATATATGTATTTGATGATATTGCAAAATAAAGGCATAATAACTATACACATGTAGTAACAATAGAAAATCATGTGTTACTCTGCTCAACCTTGATAGACGTTAAGTGTGATAAATGTTGTAGGTATCTACATAGATTTTCCAAAGTCATCTCATGTAAGATGATGTATAGTATAATATAGTATACATATGTATATTTATTTCCGTTTCCGATTGAGAGAGACTAAACTCTAGCCTTGTGTAGCCATATGATATATTATGTAATTTGTACTTATGTATGTACTTATCAACATAAATAGTTAATCATGAATTCCGTTAGAGGCACTCAAGTGTTTAGGACGCACAAAAGCGAAAATCCTACTATGTATACTTACTTAAGTAATAATAATAAAAAAAAAAAAAATAAATAAACTCACGCGACATAACTTCTTCATGCATTTGTGCTTAAATGACAATCAGAATTTTCTTACATTTCTAACATTTTTCTTTCTATCATTTTTCTTTACAGTTACATTTGATAATATAGTAAATGATGAGGAAGCTGATTAATCAACGCACGAGTACGTCCTGTATGCGTACATTATTCATAATGCTGATTATAATTGAAGTATGTAATAAAAAAATAATGTAGAAAATGATAAACAAGAAGAAGAAGAAGTAGAAGATTTGCAATCTTTATTGCAATTCTATTCTTTTGTAGCGCATTCGGTTCGGTCTTATGCATCATCATCAACATCATCATCAAGATGTTGGTTGGCACGCGGCTTCCGCTCTTTTTTTCTGTATGCTACATTTTACAATTATGCAAACGCATAAAACATTGAAAGTTCATGTCGAAATGCCGCAACTTTGTTGCTTAAACCTTTAGCCACTGCCCATATTGAAGTGCATAAGTTAACAGTTCATTTTTCAATATAATTGCAAACTTCTTTATTTTTTCCTTCCTCTTCTTCTTCATCTTCTGCTACTTGCTGCATCAGTTCATTAAATGCAAAACAAATGTTGTTATTACATGAACCGTAACAAAAAAAAAAAAAAAATAGAAAAAAAAAACAGCAAAAATTACAACTAACTTACTCAATACACTACAAAAAGTGCTGATTGCGTATGAGCGATTGATTGTATGTATGTGCATAATACGCCTGCCCTTCCCGCTCAAAATACGCATATGAGTTGCCAAATTTGTGCAAAAATTTCTTGCCAAATATGAGCATTTTTGCACTGCTTCTCCAGGATGGATGGACAATTTAATTTTCTCTCTCTTTCTCTTCTATAGAGCATTTCTAGCTTGGATCTCACCACGGAGTTTAGCATGGATGCGAGTAGTAAGAGTGCTGTGTTGAGTCGTTTTTTGAGAAACAAAATATTGGCACCCACTGTGCCTACTACGAATTTAGTAACCACTACTCCCAGCATATCCGGTTCGAATGAGGACTCTAAGCATTTATTGGTGGCCATGTCGTCGAAATCTTACATTACAGCGCCCACCACCACTCCCACTAAGCTTATCAAGCGAGCAGGCAATTTGTCCGAGTTAAAGCCGAGAGTAAATATGAGCTTAACTCTAACTTTCAAGTTCCTTTTTCTAAGTTCATTTTACTCTTTTAGAGCGCACCCAAAACACTCAAAGATTTGCTGCAGAAAAATCGCACAAGAGATATGGAAGCACGCACTAAACAAGCTGAGAGTGAAGTAAGTAGAGCACAAGTACTAAAATTTAGTACAAATTTAAAAAAAAAAAAATACAAGTAACTTTCTACTCTCTTTGAATTCCATTTTAGGAAAATTTATTCAAAATATACTTAACAATTTGCTAATTATAAGCTTATTTAGTTGCTGGAAAATGTACTAAAATGTTTTAATTTGTCATATTTTGTTCTAAAATAACTATTTAAACACCATTTTCAAAAAAACTTAATAACTGACACACAAACCCATATTTATCAGCTATTTTTTATTTAAAATTAGTACTTACTAACAGAAAACTTTCTTAAATCAATATTATGTACTAAAATTTAATCACTCATTTAGTAGTCAATGAGGGGAATAATTATTCAATTATGAAATTATATTTTTCGTTCAAATTTGTGTTTTTTTTCTTTGATTTAAGATTCATAATTAAATATCCTTTTAATTGTACTAATTTGTACTAAATTGTGACAATATTTTCAAAAATTACATCATTTAAATTTTCCAAAAAACTACATAACAGTCCCTTTATAATTAATAAATTTACTAATTTATAATAATTTTTACAACTTATAGAGACACCCTGTAATTATCATTTAATTGGTTGTTGGAAAATGTAAAAAAATTGTACTAAAATCTACTATCGACGTAGAATAGAATTTTTTTTTTTTTTTTTTTTATAATATCTGTTCTAAAATTATTTTTTATTTACAATTTTTTAAAAAATTTTGAAAACTTCTGAATAATTTTTCATTCTGTCAATTGGAAAATGTACTAAAGTGTACTAATTAAATAAATGTATTAATTTTTGAATATTTTTTGAAGGATGACCATTTATCTGAATCCACTGGACATGTGCCTTATAGAGTAGGACGTCCTCTTTTACCACCAGCAGCAGCTGCAGTAGAAGGCGATTATCATGCGTCTCCAGCGGGTCTAGACAGTGGCGATACATATCTGCAGTACGACAGTGAAAAATGGCACAATAGCGAGTACTGGGATCGGGAACATAGCAAAAACTTTGCCTACAACACCACGAGAGTGCAGCGTAACTAACAAAGTCTAATTATGACTGCAAGTGTCATTCATTTAAATTCTTTTTAGATATTGAAGCTGAATGTCAGGATGACTACATGAAAATACGCATTGACTTCAATGGCAGCTTCAACGGGTTGCTGTACTCAGCTGGATATGCCTACGATCCTGATTGCATGTACGTAAATGGCTCCGGTCGGGAATTCTATGAATTCTATATACAATTGAATCGTTGTGGCACGCTGGGCAAAAACTCCCTGCATGACGAATCACGCAAGAAACCCACTGTAAAAATTATTTATTTATATAACTAAAAAATTTTGTATCCCTAATTATTTCCTACCTCTAGAATTTTATGTGGAACACTGTAACAGTGCAATATAACCCCATGATTGAGGAGGAATATGATGAGCACTTCAAAGTGACTTGCGAGTATGGTTATGATTTCTGGAAAACAGTCACCTTTCCGTTTCTCGATGTGGAGTAAGTGAAAAATTAAATTAAAAACTCTTTTCATTATTAAATTTAACTAACTTTTAGAGTGGCTACCGGTAATCCAGTGGTGTTCACGCTCAGTCCGCCCGAGTGCTATATGGAAATACAAAATGGCTATGGTGTGGGAGGACCACGCGTTACCGGACCGGTGCGTGTCGGTGATCCCTTGACTTTAATTATTTACATGCGCAGCAAATACGGTTTGTAGTAACTTTATTCAAATTCTCTAAAATTTAAATAAAATTCCACTGCAGATGGTTTCGATATTGTGGTCAACGATTGCTATGCTCATAATGGAGCTAATAAGCGCATACAGCTGATCGATGAATTCGGCTGTCCTGTAGATGACAAATTAATCTCACGATTTCGCGGTTCCTGGTCCGACTCGGGCGTCTTCGAGACTCAGGTCTATGCTTACATGAAAACCTTTCGCTTTACTGGTTCACCAGCGCTCTATATAGAATGTGACGTGCGCATGTGTCATGGCCGTTGTCCAGTGCGTTATCCAAATTTTTTCAAATAATTCAATTCAATTCAATTCTGTCATTTTTTGTAGAGTCAACCTTGCCATTGGCGCAATTTGAAAGCAGTGACTAAACGTGATATTTCCAATGCCAGCTACGCCGCTTTGAGCACGGAACTGAACCCTGAGAAACCGGAAACAGCGCTATCTGAGAATGTCAATCTCTTTCAATCCTTGCATGTGTTGCAGGAAGGCGAGCCGGACGAAGTGGATGATGTGTATGCCTCACGTCAGCGTCTTGACACTCAAACTAGTGCTCAACAGACCTGCTTGAAAACTTCCACGCTTACAGCCTTGCTAGCCACGTGTGGCCTGCTGCTCAGCACGCTCTCAGCGGCGCTCATAGTAACGCTTTCGCGCCTGAAACAGCGCAGCAAGCAGGCTTTGCTTTATACCAATTACATCACACATAAAGGACAAATTGATTGATTGATATTATCTGGCTAATTTTCTTATTGTAAATATTTATTTATAAATGCAAACAATTACTGCTTTCTTTCGATTAATAAATTTATTTCAAATAAAATCAAGTCAATGGTGCTTCCGTTTACAATTTTTTTTTTTGAATATTTCTTGCTTTTTAAATTTCAATTTTTGCAAATTCTAATATTGTAGTGCATGTTGTTGAATGTATGAAAAAGTTTATTAATTTTATATAAAGATTGCTCTTAAGTGTGTGAATTGGAAGCAAAATTTGTTGTTACAATTATTTTTAATTTTTTTCTTTTAGAAATTAATTTTCCAGAGCACACACAAGGCATACATACATTTATGACTTGTTTATTTGTTGTTGTTGTTGTTTATATAAAAAGCGCTTAAATAAATGGGGAACATAAAAAACTCACGAAAAAAAAATTAAAATAAAAATAAAATTCAAATGTGACATATTATAACATACATACTATGTACTATATAGTAGATTGATTTAGGTGATGTAGTGGGCGTGTATGATTTTTAATTTTATTTTTAAAAAGTCTTTCCATTAAAATAAAATATACGTTGTAATCCATGTTATTAAAATTAGGTAATAATTCATACCAAATTTACAAATGATGCCCACTTATGTTTGTTTGTTTGTATGTATGTATGTATCTAAGCTTAATTAGTTTTTTTTTGTTGACTGTCAACACTTAGGTCTGCTTGTTCTTTTTTGTCAGTTTCTGGTAACGCGGGATTTGAACTGGAGGCAATTACGGCGGAAGACGTGCTCGGATTACTGTCAGCAGCAGCATTTCCATTCACTATTTGGTTAGACCCATTTAAGAATGCAGCCGTATTGGGAAAACGCTGCTCATTGTAGTCTTCGCAGTCGCGTGTACGCTCGCGTATTGTGTCCCGTATTGTTTGTGTGAATGTTCCATTGAAGGCTGGCTCTTGTGTTAAACTTATCACCATATTGTCTGAGGCTTGCATATCCCTGGCCGTGGTAGTCGCTTCTAAGGAGACTACGGCTTTTCGACTGCATTGTGTGACCAGACCTACGACGTCTGTAGGTGTTTTCGACATGTGCAGCATTTTGCGACGCTTGGCCATCATGCCTGCTATGTAGGCATCTGAATATGCTTCTTGAGGTATGCTGCGACGTGAAGGGCTGCCTTGTGGCTGTCTGTCTTCTTGGTTTTCTTCTTGGGCCAACTTTAAATAAAAAAAAATTATAAAAATTATTTTTACTATAATCTGATTGAAATTAAACAAAAATTTCATCAATTTATTATACAAAAATTGTCGAATTCTCTCAATGAAAATCCTCATAAATTTTTATTATATTGTGAATATTTTATAAAATTCATATTTAATTTGATTTTTTTATTATTTTTATTTACAAAAGTACCAAATTATTAGCCAAATATTATTTGTTAATTTTTGTTATTAAAATTTTTTTTTATACTAATTCGGTTTCCGTATTCGGCCGAATGTTTAAAATTTTGCGAATTTCAGTTTCAGTACTGTGAATGATAATTTAATCTATTTTTTGTCTGGCAATGCCTATATTATATTGTGAATGGCCAGCTATATTTGACAGTTATAAAAGATAAACTATGACGGCACTTCCGTTTCCATAGAAGTTAAAGATACACTGCTATATCTTTTTGGTGTGAACATATCAAAAAATTTTAACAAAAAAAACTTTTTCAATGAATTTTTTAAAAAAAAATTCGAGTATGCAAAAATGTTCTCTTATGTCTTTTAAACTTTCATGATTTTTTTCAATTTTTTATCTCTAACCGTTTTCAAGCTATGGCTCCTTTAAAACTTAAATTTTAACGATTTATTGAGTCAAAGACGAGTTATTTCGTCAAAATCGTGTAATTTATAGAAGTTTAAATTATCAATTGTCAATATAAAATCAAATTGGATACTGATTCGGCTTCAGTATTCGGCCAAATATTTAAAATTTTCCAAATTTCTACATAGTCCAAAATAAACTATATGCTCTACTTTTTATGCATGAAATGTTATTTTTAATTTCAGTTATTTTATGGCTGGCAATGCCTTTGTTATATTGTGAATGGGATTTGACTAAATTTTCTTAAATAACTTTCGTTTGAACTTACACTTTCTTGCAAATTTTCATCACGCGACATCAACGGCACCCAGGAGCTAGGCACATTTCTGTGCCAATCTGCGGCACAACGAGCTGCCGGTGGTTCTGGCACATAATCCTCTTCAATTCTCATAGACGCATTATTTGCAGCATTCTCATCAAAATCTATGCCCAAGGAACGCCAATCCAGATCTTCCTGCATTCTTTCACTCTCCTGCTCATCAGTTTCCATGGGTTGTGGTGTTGTCGTTTCCTACAATTCAAAGAATATTTAATTTTAAAAAATAAAACCAACTCAACCATTTGGTTCACCTTGGAAGAGGCAGACGCTGTATCACTTGTGTTATCCTGCTTAATTTCCGTGCTCTGCAACTGTTCTCGTTTCACCAAAAACTGCTCTATGTCATTGGCGTCAACACTCCAATCCAGCCAACTATTTATATAAGAACACATGAAATCCACAGCCTCCAAGCCCAGACCTAACAGGAACAAATAATTAAAAAACAGCAGCTAACAAAATGGTGCCAATTAAGAACTTACCCAAATAAATTTGATGTTGCAGTCCACGCATCAGTTGTCGCCAAGGCAGCTCCACATTGTTGCCTCCCACACACACGGAAATAACGCTGTAAAGACGCTGGCAAAACTTCTGCGTTAAAGAGCGCAAGGCCAGCTCAAATTCAGGCATGGCCTGCTCTAAGAAGCATATGTCTAATAGCTCAGGGAACATAGCACGAAACATGTTTATAACAGAGGCACGTGAGTCATACTCTGGCAGCTCATATTGCGGCAAAAAGAGCAAGTAGCGCGTGAATTCTTCTGTAGCTTTTTCCAAGGCCAGTGACTTGGTTCTGTCATTGACACCGCGGAAACTGAAAAAGTGTATGCGCAGAAAGTTCTGCAACTGATCACGCAAATTGCCCACTCGCACATCCAACGACATGTCCACATTGCTGCTCGCATTGCTGCGACTGGTTTGCGGAGCTTCGGATGTACTGGAGCCTTCTGCAGTCACGAACTCCTCGCTCATGTGCTCGCCTGAACTGCCACTGGTATCGGCGGAATCTGTGGGCTCCGCTTCGCTTTCTGGCGCTAAATTGGCACGAATGGCTGCTTGACTCAACAACGGTATGTAATTTCTTAAATAAGGCGGCGTTCTGGGCAGGGGGATCAGGGTATTGCGTACTAATAATGTATAAAAAAAAAAAAATATGAATGAGAGAAATTGAGTTTAATTTTGTTTAATGTACCACTTGTGTTGGTGGCTGCGCTGCGCATGCCCACATTCGGATTGGCGTAAATACGTCTGCCTGTTCCTGCAGCTCCTTGTTGCTGATTAGCGTGTATGTAATCAATATGATGGCTGTTGCAGGGCAGGAATCTATCGAATGCTACCGGTGGTATTGAGCGCGCATTTCTGTTATTGCGCCCATTTGTTACGAAGCGCACGTCTCGTCGCGTATTGGATCTACGATCTTCATTGTTAGTTGCATTCATTCTATTGGAAGAATTTCCATCGCCGCTATTGGGCGGTGTTGCGGTAGCTGATGGTGTGGATGAGTTTGGTGTGTTGAACATGGGAATCACACGTGGCGGTTCTATATGTACACGTAAGTCGGCATCCGGAGGTGCAATATTAACTGGTCCCCACATTTGATGCATATCCGAGTTATTATCTTCTAAAAATTATTACAATTTTTTTTTTTTAATTTTTTGTCAATTTCTTATAGTTTTTAATTTGTTTAAGAAATTTCGCATTTTGATTAAAATTTTAATTTTTTACATTATTTACATCAAACGTAAAATATTTAAACAAAAAATTTGTATTTTTCTGCATAAATTAAATTTTTTCTGACAAAATTTGGCATTTTGATTAAAATTTTGATTTTTTTACATTATTTACATCAAACGTAAATTGTGTAAACAATGTAAAATTTGTATTTTTCTGCATAAATTAATTTTTTTCTGACAAAATATTGATTTTTGATTAAAATTTTGATTTTATACATTTTTTACATCAAACGTATATTGTGTAAACAATGTAAAATTTGTACTTTTCTGCATAAATTAAATTTTTTCTGACAAAATTTTGAATTTTAATTAAAATTTTGATTTTATACATTTTTTACATCAAACGTAAATTGTGTAAACAATGTAAAATTTGTAAATTCTGCATAAATTAAATTTTTTCTGACAAAATATTGATTTTTAATTAAAATTTTGATTTTATACATTTTTTACATCAAACGTATATTGTGTAAACAATGTAAAATTTGTACTTTTCTGCATAAATTAAATTTTTTCTGACAAAATTTTGAATTTTAATTAAAATTTTGATTTTATACATTTTTTACATCAAACGTAAATTGTGTAAACAATGTAAAATTTGTAAATTCTGCATAAATTAAATTTTTTCTGACAAAATATTGATTTTTAATTAAAATTTTGATTTTATACATTTTTTACATCAAACGTATATTGTGTAAACAATGTAAAATTTGTACTTTTCTGCATAAATTAAATTTTTTCTGACAAAATTTTGAATTTTAATTAAAATTTTGATTTTATACATTTTTTACATCAAACGTAAATTGTGTAAACAATGTAAAATTTGTAAATTCTGCATAAATTAAATTTTTTCTGACAAAATATTGATTTTTAATTAAAATTTTGATTTTATACATTTTTTACATCAAACGTATATTGTGTAAACAATGTAAAATTTGTACTTTTCTGCATAAATTAAATTTTTTCTGACAAAATTTTGAATTTTAATTAAAATTTTGATTTTATACATTTTTTACATCAAACGTAAATTGTGTAAACAATGTAAAATTTGTAAATTCTGCATAAATTAAATTTTTTCTGACAAAATATTGATTTTTAATTAAAATTTTGATTTTATACATTTTTTACATCAAACGTATATTGTGTAAACAATGTAAAATTTGTATTTTTCAGCATAAATTTAATTTTTTCTGGGAAAATTTGGCATTTTGATTAAAATTTTCATTTTTTTACATTATTTACATCACACGTAAAATAGGTAAAAATATGCAAAATGTGTGCATTTTTTTATATTTTTAATTTTTCCTGAAGCAATTGTCATTAAAATCAAAATTTAACTTTATAATCAATTCTAATTTTTTCAACTTAATTTTTTGAAAATTTCAATTCTTGTTAAATCGCTATTTAATATAAAATTTGTATATACAACTTACCATTACCACTCATATTAAGAGAGTCATGTGAAACATCATCGTGCACTGCCACAATAATAGGTGGCAGGACTTCCACTTCCGGCATGATATTGTTATTAGCTTGTGCGGTGTTATTGATGGCGTTCAAGAAACCTCCAATCGCAGAGTCCAATGCAGGTGTTGATATGGTCGCAGAGGATGTTGTAGGCGTGACTTGACTCTCATTTACACTTGTACTGGATGCGGTGCTCGTTGCTGCAGGAATATTTTGATTTGTCAATTCAAACACATTGGGATTCACCGTCGATGCTATTATTGTTCTATTACCTCTATTGGAAGCATTCAAATTATTTGTCCCTGATTGTGTTTGTGTCTGCCTTTGCGTTTGCGTTTGCGACTGAGTCTGAGATTGTGATTGCTGAGGTTGTGCCACTTGATTGGTGCCACGATTGGGACTTGCTGGCACTTGACTAAGATTGTTAAAGAACGTGTCAATTGCATGCACAATAGAGCCTGTACGCCGGTTATTATTGTTATTGGACGATGATGCGGAATGTCGTCTGCGTTGAAAATGTGGGGGCGGGGCAAAAGCATTGCGCAACATAGGCGTTGTCAAGGCATCAAATATACCACCTCTGGCTACAGTCCGCTGGCCAGTCGACAGACTTGGGTCAATTGCCCCCAAGTCCGGCGCCAAATTCTGCAGAAAATTATTGGAAGTGACATAACCGCTCTGCTCCACCAATATAGGTCGACAGGTCAAATAACGCGGGGTGGGCAACGACACGTCCAGCATTAGATCCGAAATGGCATGTTGAGCATGTGCCATATAATGTATGGCTTCTGAAACGCGATCGTATAAACGTTGAGCATTTTGTTGAGCCTCAGTGTCCTGTGAGAGGGAAATTAGAAAAGTGCATTCAGTCATTTTAAGTAAAATAAGACTTACATCTGCATTAAATGTTGGTTCATTACGCAAAAGTTCGTAATATTGCTGCATGTACGGTTCAAGACGCGCCTGCACTTGACGCATTTGGTCTATGACATCAGCCAGCACAGCAGTGTTGGTGCGTCGCATGGAAGCATTGTTACTGGAGCCGGAAGCANGCAGTGTTGGTGCGTCGCATGGAAGCATTGTTGCTGGAGCCAGAAGCGGATTCATTGTTGCTGGCGTCGTCTGCCTCATTGGTAGAGTTGCTGTTGCTTGAGTCATAAACGACATTGTTGGGATGTAGAAAGTTAGCATCTGCATCGTTGATAGCATTAGAAACGTCGTATACACTGATTCTGGGTGTGACTGGGGAGGCCGCAGGCGCTGCATCGTTGAGAGAGACAGAGGCTGATGAGGGGCCGGTGAAAACAGACTCATCAGGTGGATTTGAATTGCGTGCGCCTGACACTTCTGCAATGACTGTAGGCAGCTGCATGACAGCCACATTATTGGTATTATGGCCGGCACGTCTGAGAGCATTTTGTACAGCACTTTGCACCATTTCCAGAATATTATTATTTTGTTGCAAGTCGGCATGCGTGATGCCTACTTCTACAACAGTTGACTCCATTGCCCAGCGTCCGCGTGACAAAATGTCCAAAGGCACGTTCTCTAAACCCTGTAAGTCAAAATGATTTTAATTTTTACAAAAATATTTCTCTACTACTTTTTGGGTAAATCAAAAATTTTGCCAACGAGATAACTAAAATTGTTGAAAATCTACTACTATTCAATTTTTTCCCATATTTTTTTTTTTGAATATTTTACTACACTTTGAAATTATTGCTACTTTTTTAAAAACGCTCGTTTTTTTTAACATTTCACTACTTTTTGAAAAACTACTATTTTTAAAAATTTTACTACTTTTTGAAAATTTGCCAATTTTTAATTTTTTTGCAATATGTTATTGATAATTTCACTACACTTTTTTATACAATTTTTTACTACTTTTTGAAAAACACTATTTAACATTTCACTATTATTTGAAAAAGTAGCTACTTTTTCTTTAAAATTTATTTCATTTTTTATAATAAATTTTACTAGTTTTTCAATCTATTTTTATGATTTCGAATACTACTATTTTTAAAAAACATTCGTGTTCTTTGGACCCTTTTAGAAAAATGAGTAATTTTCAACACACTTTCCTTTTTTTTCCTAAAAAATTATAATTTTTTAGTTGAATATTTGAATACTTTTTGCAAAATTCTTGCTTTTCAATATTTCACTACTTTTTTAAACAAATCTTTGCTTTTTTTGGAACCATCCACAACTTTTGGAAAATTGAACTTATTTTGAAATTTTTTCACCTCTTTTGAACGTTAATTACCCCGAAAATTTCATAACTAATTCTTCAAAAATCTCCGTTTCACTACTTTTTGAAAAATGACTAATTTTGAACACATTTTCGTTTATTTTGGAGCGTTTGACTACTTTTTGGGAATCTTCGTTGTTTTTTTTTTTCAAAATTTTTGTTTTTTAAACTTTTTGACAAAATTTCATCATTATTATGAACACTTTTTTCACTATACTTACACGTGAGGGCTCCTCCAAATAAGCGGCAATATTGTTGGCACAGTCCAGCATGTGGCGTGCCACAGTAATGCGATTCATACAAAATGAAGAAGAAGGAGCAAA